>SJYT01040319.1:111937-165626 GCA_006410635.1 Cephalophus harveyi
CCGCGCGTAGTGCGCCGGCCCGGCTCTCGCAGCCGACCGCGCGTAGTGCGCCGGCCCGGCTCTCGCAGCCGACCGCGCGTAGTGCGCCGGCCCGGCTCTCGCAGCCGACCGCGCGTAGTGCGCCGGCCCGGCTCTCGCAGCCGACCGCGCGTAGTGCGCCGGCCCGGCTCTCGCAGCCGACCGCGCGTAGTGCGCCGGCCCGGCTCTCGCAGCCGACCGCGCGTAGTGCGCCGGCCCGGCTCTCGCAGCCGACCGCGCGTAGTGCGCCGGCCCGGCTCTCGCAGCCGACCGCGCGTAGTGCGCCGGCCCGGCTCTCGCAGCCGACCGCGCGTAGTGCGCCGGCCCGGCTCTCGCAGCCGACCGCGCGTAGTGCGCCGGCCCGGCTCTCGCAGCCGACCGCGCGTAGTGCGCCGGCCCGGCTCTCGCAGCCGACCGCGCGTAGTGCGCCGGCCCGGCTCTCGCAGCCGACCGCGCGTAGTGCGCCGGCCCGGCTCTCGCAGCCGACCGCGCGTAGTGCGCCGGCCCGGCTCTCGCAGCCGACCGCGCGTAGTGCGCCGGCCCGGCTCTCGCAGCCGACCGCGCGTAGTGCGCCGGCCCGGCTCTCGCAGCCGACCGCGCGTAGTGCGCCGGCCCGGCTCTCGCAGCCGACCGCGCGTAGTGCGCCGGCCCGGCTCTCGCAGCCGACCGCGCGTAGTGCGCCGGCCCGGCTCTCGCAGCCGACCGCGCGTAGTGCGCCGGCCCGGCTCTCGCAGCCGACCGCGCGTAGTGCGCCGGCCCGGCTCTCGCAGCCGACCGCGCGTAGTGCGCCGGCCCGGCTCTCGCAGCCGACCGCGCGTAGTGCGCCGGCCCGGCTCTCGCAGCCGACCGCGCGTAGTGCGCCGGCCCGGCTCTCGCAGCCGACCGCGCGTAGTGCGCCGGCCCGGCTCTCGCAGCCGACCGCGCGTAGTGCGCCGGCCCGGCTCTCGCAGCCGACCGCGCGTAGTGCGCCGGCCCGGCTCTCGCAGCCGACCGCGCGTAGTGCGCCGGCCCGGCTCTCGCAGCCGACCGCGCGTAGTGCGCCGGCCCGGCTCTCGCAGCCGACCGCGCGTAGTGCGCCGGCCCGGCTCTCGCAGCCGACCGCGCGTAGTGCGCCGGCCCGGCTCTCGCAGCCGACCGCGCGTAGTGCGCCGGCCCGGCTCTCGCAGCCGACCGCGCGTAGTGCGCCGGCCCGGCTCTCGCAGCCGACCGCGCAGCTAGTGGAGGTGATGGAATTCCAGCTGAGCTATTTAAAATCCTAAAAGATGATGTTGTAGAGTGCTGCACTCAATATGCCAGCAAGTTTGGAAAACTCAGCAGTGGCCACAGGACTGGAAAAGGGGTCAGTTTTCATTCCAATCCCAAAGAAAGCAATGCTAAAGAATACTCAAACTACCACACAATTGCACTCATCTCACACGCTAGCAAAGTAATCCTCAAAATTCTCCAAGTCAGGCTTCAGCAATACATGTAAAAAAAAAAAGATTGACCTTAGCTAGTAAGTTCTGAAGACAAAGCCAAGAATGCTAACCTGAGGAGATAAAACACATGAGCATGTGATAGCTTTTCATACTGTCTCTTATACACATCTCAAAGTAATGCTCAAAATTCTCCAAGTCAGGCTTCAGCAATACATGAACCGTGAACTTCCAGATGTTCAAGGTGGATTTATAAAGGGCAGTGGAACCAGAAATCAAATAGCCAAAATCCATCTGGAACAAACGATGTTCCAGAAAAACATCTGCTTTATTGACTACACCAAAGCCTTTGACCTTGTGGATCACAACAAACTGGAAAATTCTTCAAAAGATGGGAATACCAGACCACGTTTCCTGCCTGCTGAGAAATCTATATGCCGGTCAGGAAGCAACAGTTAGAACTGGACATGGAACAGCAGACTAGTTCCAAATAGGGAAAGGAGTCCATCAAGGCTGTATATTGTCATCCAGCTTATTTAACTTATATGCAGAGTACATCATAAGAAACTCTGGGCTGGAAGAACCACAAGCTGGAATCAAGATTGCCGGGAGAAATATCAATAACCCCAGATATGCAAATGACACCACCCTTATGGCAGAAAGTGAAGAAGAACTAAAGAGCCTCTTGATGAAAGTAAAAGAGGAGAGTGGAAAAGTTGGCTTAAAACTCAACATTCAGAAAACGAAGATCATGGCATCTGGTCCCATCACTTCATGGCAAATAAATGGGGAAACCGTGGAAACAGTGACAGACTTTATTTTTTGGGGCTCAAAAATCACTGCAGATGGTGATTACAAACATGGAATTAAAAGACACTTACTCCTTGGAAGGAAAGTTATGACCAACCTAGATAGCATATTAAAAAGCAGAGAGATTACTTTGCCAACAAAGTTCTGTCTAGTCAAAGCTGTGATTTTTCCAGTAGTTTTGTATGGATGTGAGAGTTGGACTATAAAGAAAGCTGAGCACCAAAAAATTGATGCTTTTGAACTGTGGTATTGGAAAAGACTCTTGAGAGTCCCTTGGACTGCACGGAGATCCAACCAGTCCATCCTAAAGGAGATCAGTCCTGGATGTTCATTGGGAGGACTGATGCTGAAGCATAACTCCATTCCTTTGGCCATCTGATGCAAAGAACTGACTCATTGGAAAAGACCCTGATGCTGGGAAAGATTGAAGGTGGGAGGGGAAGGGGATGACAGAGGATGAGATGGTTGGATGGTGTCACTAACTCAATGGATATGAGTTTGAGCAAACTCCAGAAGTTGATGCTGGACAGGGAGGCCTGGCATACTACAGTCTATGGGGTTGCAAAGAGTTGGACACAACTGAGCGACTGAACTGAACTGAGTCATTATCCAGGCCCAGACTATTTCTCTAGCCTCGTGTCCAAGTTCCACCTACAGTGAACATGTTTTGTTTTATGTTTACACTGTATGGTGCAGCTTGTGGAATCTTAGTTCCCTGACCAGGGATTGAACCCCCACCCTTGGCAGTGAAAGTGCAGGGTCCTAACCACTGGACCAGCAAAGAGTTCTCAAGTGAACATGTTTCTGTTCTTCAAGTGTCCTCTATTGCTTCTGAGGCTTATAAGAGTGCTTTATTTTTTCTAAAACACTGTCCCCTGTTCTTGTTTGCCTGGTTAATTCTTAGCAATCTTTTAGGTCTTGGTTAAAATTTCACCTCTGATTTGTCCTCTTTGACCCCTAAAATAGGCTAGCCCCCTCTACTATATGCTCATTGCCACACATGATTGTGATTACTTGTTGAGTTTTCTTTTTCTATTTCCCACAAGTTCCTGGACAAGTCTTGTTCACTGTTGCATTTCCAATGCTTATTACATAGCAACAGCTGAATAAATACTTATTAATTAAATGAATGAATGATGTTTAATGGGCTTTAATTTCCACTGCCCATATTTTACAGCACAGCTTCCTCATTTGGAATTCCTATTTCTTTCTTACTTAGTTGAATACACACTTAAGATTTCTTTAAAGAAATAAACATGAATGGTATTCCGAAGCCTCTCATTTTTCTCTTCACACTTGGTTCATACTTAAACCATAGCTTGGATTTCAAATTTTATCCCTGCAAATTTGTTACAAACTCTGTTACAGTGGTGGTGGTGGTGTTGGTTTAGTCCCTAAATTGTGTTTGACTCTTGAGATCCCATGGACTGTAGTCCGCCAGGCTCCTCTGTACATGGGATTCTCCAGGCAAGAATATTGGAGTGGGTTGCCAATTCCTTCTCCAAGGGATCTTTCCAACCCAGGAATCAAACCCAGATCTCCTGCATTGCAGGCAGAATCTTTACTGACCGAGCTACAAGGGAATCACTGCAGATTTGTTCCAAACTCTGTTACAATGGAAACTCTGAATGAGGACTACATGATCTTTGCTCACTTAGAAGTAATCTGTTTTAATCTACTCAATGTTTGGGCTTCCCTGGTGGCTCAGAGGTAAAAAATCCACTTGCAGTGCAGGAGACCCAGGTTCGATCCCTGGCAATCTTGAAAAGTATACATTATCTGAAATGTGAAATCTGCAGGGGACGATAAACCAAGAACTGGATCTTTCTCAAAGATTATCAGGGAAGACTGACCATAGTGGACTTCCCTACTAGTACAGTAGATAAGAATTTGCCTGCCAGTGCTGGGGACATGTGTTCGATCCCTGGTCCAGGAGGATTCCACATGCTATGGAGCAACTAAGCCCATGAACTGCAATTACTAAAGCCCACACCCCTAGAGTCTGTGCTTCACAACAAGAGAAGCCACCACAATGAGAAGCCCAGGCACCATGACAAAGAGTAGCCCCTGCTCACTGCAACTAGAGAAAGCCTGGAGGCAGAAACCAAGACCCAGTGCAGCCAACAACAAAATAAATAAATAAATAATGATTAAAAAAAAAAAAAAGATTGACCTTAGCTAGTAAGTTCTGAAGACAAAGCCAAGAATGCTAACCTGAGGAGATAAAACACATGAGCATGTGATAGCTTTTCATAATGCTAGATTTGGTGGGAATTATGAAGACCTTAAGTCAGTTTGGAAAGTTTTTCCCACTCTTTATTTTCTCATCCTCAAGTGTATACCATTCATATAGGAGGAAGTATGGATTTCCTTTGGCTCTACTCTTAGATCTTTGGGGCTTCCCTGGTGTCTTGGATGGTAAAGAATTCGCTTGCAATGAAGGAGACCTGGGTTCTATCCCTAGGTTGGGAAGATCTCCTGGAGAAGGGAATGGCTACCCTCTCCAGTATTCTTGTCTGGATAATTCCATGGACAGAGGAGTCTGGCAGGCTACAGTCCATGGAGTCGCAAAGAGCGGATGTGACTGAGTGACTAAGACACTTTCACTTAGATCACTTAGCTAAAGCTAGAGCCCAGATTAGTATGCCCATGGCCAGGGCCATTCCCAGTGTTTCTTCTTACCTGGCTCTGCTTTATGGCAATGGGACACTGTGAACCTAATGTTATTTATGTTCTGCCTGAGGGATAGGAACTAACTGATTTTCTGACAAAACAAACCAGTGGAATTCATGATCTGCTATCAGCTCAGTAAACATGATGACCAGAACTCTGTCTATAGACTTTGTTCATACAGACAAATCTGCTAGGGCACAGTGGACCACTACCTGCTTCTCCATTCCTACCCCATCCTTCCCCAATGAACTTTGGAAGTTGCTGTCTTCAGACATACAGAGAAAGATGCTAGCCTCTAACAGTATTATAACCAGAAAGCATGATTTGGGATTTTGGAGGCAAAAGAAGGTTGATGGCTCCGTTTGCAGCTCTGTATGGATCCTGGCTTTCTGGGTCAGCAAGTCAACAATGGGAGAGGGATGCTCAGACATCCTACCTTTTTCTACATGGTTGGATCTGCTCTGAATCATGAAGCAGAATGTGGGCATGCCACCAACTGTTTTTCTGAATTCAACTCCATTGACCTCATAAATTGGGGTAATTCCTCTTGGTAATAAGTTGCCTGTCCTTCTTCATGCTCTGCGTTGGTATAAATTTTGTCATTTTTCTTTGTCTTTTTATATGTTTTAGGCAGCAGTTGGGAGAGACCAAGTCAGGAGCTGCCAAATACCACTTAAAACTAGAAATGCCTCATTGATTTTTATTACAGTTGTACATCAGTCTGTTCTCATTCAATCAAGCCTCTGATTGCAGGATTTCCCACGGCATGGTCTTTGGCTGGTTGTTCAGTCTTTACATTTGATACCTGCTGACTGTCAAGCTGCTGTCTCCAGTCCTGGAGACTAGAGACAGAAAAAATAAATATATGTGGGCATCCCTGGTGGCTCAGAGGGTAAAGAATCTACCTGCAATGAGGGAGACCTGGGTTTGGTCCTTGGGCTGGGAAGATCCTCTGGAGGAGGGCAGGCAACTCACTCCAGTATTCTTGCCTGGAGATTGCCCATGGACAGAGAGGCCTGGTGGGCTACAGTCCATGGGGTTGCAAAGAGTCAGACATGACTGAGCAACTAAGCACACACACACACACATATAGGCCACGCTGCACAGCTTGTAGGATCTTAGTTTGCAACCAGGGATTAAACCGGAACCCTTGGCAGAAAAAGCACAGAGTTGTAACCACTGGACCTCCGGGAATTCCTAGGGTATTGTATATTAATTAGAGGTTTAGAGCATTGATCACATTGTGTAGGACCATGCCAACTTCACACCTCAATATAGCGTGATCCCCCACTTGGCAAACTCAGTAACTGAGTTTTTGATAGACATGTCACCATTCTATAAGATCAGTACCAACTGCTTCTGGGTGATGAGATGCCAGATAAGATTTGTAAATCCGATGGATGTCATACTATGGACTCACAGAGCTCTTTTGTCTGCAGCAATGCTATATGGAAAATTCATATCATATAACATGTTTTCAGTTGCATGGAACAGAATATCCTCTAAGTTATCGTTCTTAAGGTTTTTGCCAGAGGGGGATATTTCTTTCCCACTGTCCTTCAGGGTTCGCCTAAACGAAGCCAAATATCACAGAAGTCCTTTTAGGGCAAGAGCTACTATATTGTACAGCACTTTCTATGAACTTGTTAGATTCCTGCCACCCTTCTTCAAGCAAGTGATCAGAACCAAACAGAAGTGGGAGGCCACAGAAGTGGGATGTGGGAGGCATGGCAGTGAAGTCAGAAAAAACATGCTGGAGGTGTGACAAAACTACATGTGTAACTTCCTTGTGACCTTTCGACCTGCTTGGCTGTAGTCCTGTTTATGTTTCTTCCACTTGATTATGATGTGCTGATGCTTTACTTTGTGTGTAATTAGATAATATTAAGTTTATGATGGAGACAGGTATCTCATGATCATGCTCTCAGTATCCACCAGGGATCAATATGTACTCGGGATCAATATAGCAAGCCACAGGTGGTTTCTTTAAAAACAACATGTAGAACTTCCCTCGGGGTATAGTGAACAAGAATCCAACTGACAATGCAGGGGATGTGGGTTCGATCCCTGGTCCAGGAAGATTCCACATGCCATGGAACACATAAGCCCATGTGCCACAACTCCTGAGCCTGCGTTGCTGCATCTACTGAAGCCTGTGCACCTAGAGCCCATGCTCTACAACAAAAGAAGCCACTGCAATAAGAAGCCCTTGCACTGCAATGAAGAGTAGTCCCCACTCAGTGCAAGTGGAGAAAGCCTATGCAAAGGAACAAAGACCCAACAAAGCCCAAAAAAGAAAAACATTTAATGACATGCATTACATGTATTTTTTACTATATTTTATATACTATATTTTTAATAAGAGAGAATACTTTTGTTTTGCTTTAAAGTCCTGGTATTATTCACCTAACAAACTTTGGCATACTCTCTATATAAAATAATCAAATGCAGCCCCTGGCACAGAACTACTTGCACTTTAGCCTTGAAAAGTTGGGGTGTTTTTCTCTAAAATGAACATCAGGTTGCTACTCTGCTGCTGCTGCTGCTGCTAAGTCGCTTCAGTCGTGTCCAACTCTGTGCAACCCCGTAGACGGCAGCCCACCAGGCTCTCCCGTCCCTAGGATTCTCCAGGCAAGAACACTGGAGTGGGTTGCCATTTCCTTCTCCAATGTATGAAAGTGAAAAGTGAAAGTGAAGTCGCTCAGTCACAACCCCATGGACTGCAGCCCACCAGGCTCCTCCATCCATGGGATTTTCCAGGCAAGAGTACTGGAGTGGGGTGCCATTGCCTTCTCCCTGCTATTCTACCTACCACTAAGAAAGAGACAATGCTTGGTGAGCCCCCTTGGATTTTAGAGGCAACATGTGTCACATGAACCTGCTGCTCTGACCCAGTTTCAGGTTAACACAAAAAGTTCTTGACTTGAGAGAGATCCAAAGCAAGCGCAGTTTTTCTAAATGATTAAGGCAAGTCTGAGAGCTGTATGGAGATGATGGTAAGTTCTAATGTTGTTTAGCTGCTCAGTCGTGTCCAATTCTTTGTGATCCCATGGACTGTAGCCCACCAGGCTCCTTTGTCCAAGGGATTGTCCAAGCAAGAATACTGGAGTGGGTTGCCATTTCCTTCTCCTGGGGATCTTCCAGACCCAGAGATAAAACCTGCATCTCTTGCATCTCCTGCATTGGCAGGCAGATTCTTTACCACTTAGCCACCTGGGAAGCCTGGAAAGTTCTAATAGGTAAATAAAAACGGAGACATCCTACAATCTGGGAGAAAAACTGTACTCTTTTTGGCAAGTAACTACATTATTTTTGATAAGCAACTCTGTGTTTTTTTTTTTTTTTTTATACCAGTCTCTTGCAGAGACTGAATACGTGACCTTAAGATATCAGACAGCTATGAATTCTGAGGAGCCCTCCATAAACCAAACCATAAAGTCTGTTCTCAGCAGTATTCCATCATCAAAGGAAAGTGATGTATGTATGGCCATGAACAAGCAAAGTAGTAAATAACATTAATAGCTTCTTTTCTGCTGCTTTTTCCTCAACCCATACCTAGGGCTTCATGTGGAATTCTCTATGTTCATTCACTGAGAAGAAAAAAATCCCATCTTGGCTTACATTTATTCAGGTTTTACAACCAGAAGGCTAACAGTTCTCTTCAGCCAGAAGGACAGACCAGAGGCTTAATGTTGAACAAGTTGAATTTGAGACATCTATTATTCATCCAGGTGACAATGTCTTCAGTTGGATATATGAGCCTAGATTTTAGGGAGGAGGATCAGACTATAGCTCTATGGAGAGGTGATTGTGAAGGGCAATGGAAGAAAGAGCCCCTCCTGCCCCTCATCAATTAAATTTTAAGCAGGACATTGCATCGTTCACTTCACCTAGAAAAAAAGATGTCATAAGGTAAATATGTCCACTGATTCATGGGCAACAACTCATAGTTTTGATGAATGGGCAGAGACTTGGAAGTAAAATAATTGAAGAGTGGCTTACAAGAAGTTTTAGAAAAACAAATACGAAGGCACATTTCTTAGAGTGGGCCCAGGATATTAGAATATTTATGTCCCATGAGAATGCTCACTAAAAAATGCCCATTTCAGAGGAAGATCTCAATAATCAGTTCAGTTTATTTCAGTCGCTCAGTCGTATCCGACTCTTTGCAACCCCATGAATTGCAGCACGCCAGACCACCCTGTTCATCACCATCTCCCAGAGTTCACTCAGACTCACGTCCATCGAGTCAGTGATGCCATCCAGCCATCTCATCCTCGGTCATTCCCTTCTCCTCCTGCCCCCAGTCCCTCCCAGCAGCAGAGTCTTTTTCAATGAGTCAACTCTTCGCATGAGGTGGCCAAAGTACTGGAGTTTCAGCTTCAGCATCATTCCTTTCAAAGAAATCCCAGGGCTGATCTCCTTCAGAATGGACTGGTTGGATCTCCTTGCAGTCCAAGGGACTCTCAAGAGTCTTCTCCAACGCCACAGTTCAAAAGCATCAATTCTTCGGCGCTCAGCTGTCTTCACAGTCCAACTCTCCCATACATGACCACAGGAAAAACCATA
Source organism: Cephalophus harveyi (assembly GCA_006410635.1). Classification (NCBI taxonomy): domain Eukaryota; kingdom Metazoa; phylum Chordata; class Mammalia; order Artiodactyla; family Bovidae; genus Cephalophus; species Cephalophus harveyi. The sequence goes on from SJYT01040319.1 coordinate 121,423, forward strand.
GCCTTGACTAGATGGACCTTTGTTGGCAAAGTAATGTCTCTGCTTTTGGAAATGTTGTCTAGGTTGGACATAACTTTTCTTCCAAGGAGTAAGCGTCTTTTAATTTCATGGCTGCAGTCACCATCTGCAGTGATTTGGAGCCCAAAAAAATAAAGTCTGACACTGTTTCCACTGTTTCCCCATCTATTTCCCATGAAGTGATGGGACCGGATGCCATGATCTTCGTTTTCTGAATGTTGAGCTTTAAGCCAATTTTTTCACTCTCCTCTTTCACTTTCATCAACAGGCTTTTGAGTTCCTCTTCACTTTCTGCCATAAGGGTGGTGCCATCTGCATATCTGAGGTTATTGATATTTCTCCCGGCAATCTTGATTCCAGCTTGTGCTTCTTCCAGTCCAGCATTTCTCATAATGTACTCTGCATAGAAGTTAAATAAGCAGGGTGACAATATACAGCCTTGATGCACTCCTTTTCCTATTTGGAACCAGTCTGTTGTTCCATGTCCAGTCCTAACTGTTGCTTCCTGACCTGCATACAGATTTCTCAAGAGGCAAGTTAGGTGGTCTGGTATTCCCATCTCTTTCAGAATTTCCACAGTTTATTGTGATCCACACAGTCAAAAGCTTTGGCATAGTCAATAAAGCAGAAATAGATGTTTTTCTGGAACTCTCTTTCTTTTTCCATGATCCAGCAGATGTTGGCAATTTGACCTCTGGTTCCTCTGCCTTTTCTAAAACCAGCTTGAACATCAGGGAGTTCATGGTTCACGTATTGCTGAAGCCTGGCTCAATAATCAAGTAGACAAAATGTCCGATATACTCTTTTCCAATCCACCCAAATGTCTGTTGAGTGAACTCATAAATACTTAGATTCACTAATTGTTAACATTTTGCTACATTTGCTTTATTTCTCTTTCAGTTGCACTATTAATGTACACACACACACACACATTTTTGTTGTTGTTCCTTTGAGAGTAAGTCGCAGACATCATTATACTCCATTCCTAAATAATTCAACATTCATCAGTTATGATACATATAGTACATAACCATATCACACTCAGGATAATTCACATTTGTGTATATATCCAGCCTATTTTCTCAATTGTTCCAATAATATTTTTATAGATTTTTAAAAAAGTTTGATAGAACAGCCAATCAAGGGTTATGCATCACACTTAGTAGGCACGTCTCAACATTTGGAACGGGCTTCCCTTCTGGCTCAGCTGGTAAAGAATCTGCCTGCAATGTGGGAGACCCAGGTTCAATTCCTGGGTTGGGAAGATCCCCTGGAGAAGGGAGAGGCTACCCACTCCAGTATTCTTGCCTGGAGAGTTCCATGGGGTCACAAAGAGTCTGACACGACTATCTCAGTAATATCTTTGTAGCTTTTTAAAAAAGTTTGACACAATAGCCAATCAAGGATCATGCATTGCACTTAGTAGTCATGTCGCAACATTTTGAAGTCTAGAATGGTTCCCCAGCTACTTTGTTTTTACTTTATAGCATTGATAGTTTTAAAGAGTCCATGCCAGTTTTGATAAATGTCTTCTAAATGAATGCGTAATAGTCTCCTCAGATGTTTTCACTTCCTGTACCTACAGCTCTGAGCATTGATTATTTATTAATCTAAGAAAGCAAGAGAAGAATGCTTCCACAGGGAATACAAGAGCAGTTTAATAATTTTATCTGGTCATTTTAGGTTACTTTTACCATTGGTCCAATTGGCCCAAAAAAGGGGACTATTATGATGATTTATTGAGGTAACTGATTTTGGATATCGGGAAAATAGGATTGCTGCTCCAAAAAAGCAGGCAGTAATGTTATAGGTGGAGACCATCTATTGGGGCTTCTGTTATTGACATACTCAGAGGTATAAGATGATGGAAGACTGTAGGAGATTATACAGGCAGGACCACCAAAGATTCATATCTTTCAGAAATGAAGGACGACTATCCTGTGACTATCTTGCTAAAGACAAAGAGAATGTGCCGTCTTCATCTAAGAATTAAGTTCATAGATACCTCGTATGCTCTCATAACCATTTTCACGGAAAAGAACTGCAGCATAGATCTGTTATTTTCTCCTCTGCTGTGTCACATCAGAGAAAGAGTTAAAATTTTTATGATAACTTTTTGACTCTACATCATCTGGCCCCTTCTTTTTAAATTTTTTTCAAATTTTGTATTACTTTTTATTTGGAGGATAATTGCTTTATAATGTTGTATTGGCTTCTGTCATACAACAACATGAATCAGTCATAAGTATACACACATCCCCTCTCTCTTAAACCTTCCTCTCACCCCTACCCCACCCCACACCTCTAGGTTGTGACAGAGCAGCAGGGTGAGCTCTCTGTGTTATCCAGAAATTCCCACTGGCCATCTGTTTTACATACGGTAGCGTATGTGTTTCAGCGCTACTCCCTCAGTTCATCCCACCCTCTCCTCCCCGCACTGTGTCCACAAGTCCATTCTCTATATCTGCATCTTTATTCCTGCCCTGCAAAGAGGTTCATCAGTACCATTTTTCTAGATTCCATTGTTTCTGTTCAGTCGCTCAGTGGTGTCCACCTCTGCAACACCATGGACTGCAGCATGCCAGGCTTCCCTGTCCTTGAGAGATCTCAAGCATCTTGTGGAGCTTGCGCAAACTCATGTCCATTGAGTCAGTGATGCCATCCAACCATCTTATCCTCTGTTGTCCCCTTCTCCTCCTACCTTCAATCTTTCCCAGAATCAGGGTCTTTTCTAATGTGTTGGCTCTTTTCATCAGGTGGCCAAAGTATTGGAGCTTCAGCTTCAGCATCAGTCCTTCCAGGGAAATTCAGGATTGATTTCCTTTAGGATTGACTGGTTTGATCTCCTTGCTAGATTCCATATATATGCGTTAATATATGGTATTGATTTTTCTCTTTCTGACTTACATCACTCTTTATAACATGCTCTAGTTTCATCCACCTCACTAGAACTCTCAAACACATTCCTTTTTATGGCCGAGTGATATTCCTTTGTATAAATGTACGACAACTTCTTTATTCATTCATCTGTCGATGGACATCTAGCAAGCTTCCATGTCCTGGCTATTGTAAATAGTATTGCAGTGAACATTGAGGTTGTCTGCCCTCTTTTGATCTTGTATTCTACTGCTCTCTCCATCACTGGTTTTCTTCCTTAGAGCTTCAATGCATGTTGTTCCCCTTATCTCAACTGATCTTCCCCATATACCTGAATATCTCATATCTCATCTCATCATCTCTTTTAGGTCTTTATTCAATGTCAGCTTCTCAACAAGGATGTCTTTGGTTACCCTGTCTAAAATTGCAACTCTATTCCTCTTCATATATTTCCTCCCTCCACCCATTTTATTTTTCTTCTCATCACTATCTAAATGATATTTATTGCTTGTCACTCCTAATAATGTTTGTTCACAACCATAACTCCAGTATATGGAAGAGTACACATGGTCAGTATTCAATAAACAATTGTTGAATTAAGTAATAAAGTATAAATTTATCTTTGAAGATTTTAAAAAATGTTTTCTATTTTCCCCACCATTTTATACTGGATTTGTAGTTGGTATTTGTCTTTATAATTTAGTCTGGAGATTAGAATATTGTGATGGGATAATGATATGATTAAAGGAATAATAGATATTACTCAGAAACTGTGGACTTGGAGCTGAATGAACTGACTCAATTGTCGATAAACTTTTTCTGTAAATGGTCTGATAGGAACTATTTTAGACTTTCTGAGACATACAGTCTCTTACCACTGTTCAACTTTGACACTATAGAACAAAAGCAGCTATAGATGATATGTAACAAATGGGAATGGCTGTGTTCCAATACAACTTTACTAACAAGAAGAGCTTTTAATAATAGTTGACCACCCCCTGCACCAACTGATGATGTCCCCATTTGGGGGTGATAGAACAGGTTTCCATTTGCTGAAGGCTATGTTACAGTATTATTGAGCAGAAGTAATTAGGTGTATAACAATAGGAAGAAGTGTGTTTGCTTCTATTGGGCAGTTACAGAGTGAATCACAGTAACACTGGCTTTTTTCTTTTTGACTGCCTAGTGTTTGAAGCTCTTTGGTAATATGGATGCACTTCCCTGGTGGCTCAGACGGTAAAGAATCTGCCTGCAATGCAGGAGACCTGGGTTTGATCTCTGGGTCAGGAAGATCCCCTGGAGAAGGGAATGGCAACCTACTCCAGTATTCTTGCCTGAAGAATCTTATGGTGGGCTACAGTCCATGGGGTTGCAAAGAGTTGAACACGACTGAATGACTAATGCTTGTAATAAACAGGGTTTCTGTCTTATATTAGAGAAGCTGATTATTCCAGGTACTTGCTCTTCCAGCACCAGTCAGAGCCACTCTTCTGAAACATTTAGCAGGTGGTAGTGGTGGCTGAGACTATGAGGAACTCAGGGGAAGTTGCTGAAAGATCCACTCCCTGGAGCAGAGTGGTAGACATGTCTTTTGGTGATACAGTGTCTTGTATTAATGGTATTGGGTGGTACAGGTTGTTGCAGATGCTACTTTGTGTTAGGAGGAGCGATGCCTTTCCTGTGCCAGTCCTGAAATGTTATTACGAACATCATTTAAGGTTAGGTAGCCTAAGGCTCTGGTTCTCCAGTTCACCAATAGATTCTGTAAGTTATCCAACACCCATAAATTCCTTTTCTGTTTGAATTAGCCAGAGTTGATTGCTATTGTCTAGAACCAATAATTTGGATTTATGTTCCTTTTACATTTATCAAACAATCCTTTGACACAGTCATGAAGCTCTTTTTATAAATGATCATCAGCTAGCTTAAGTAATTTTCCCTTGGGTTTTTTATGTCAATTATGGTACTTTTTAGTTTGTAAAAGATCTAGTTGGTTTTCTTAATCTGCCTTAAAAAATAATATCTTGCTTCTCTTTCCTACCATGGTTCCTTCCTGTATTTCTTTAAATAGTGCTGGATTTATGATAGCTAGAGTTTATGAATAGTACAACTCTGCTTCTCATCATTCCTTTTTTTTTCCCCAAAAATGTCAACTTAATAACTACAATTTAACTTGAGAGGTACTATTTTAATCTGAGTACTTCAAAGATATTCTCATTACTTTACTACCAACACACACACATACACACATAGAGAATCTGTCCTTTTAACCAAAGCTCTTCCAATACTTAAGACATTCAGCTCCCTTTTCTTTAATTCCTTTTGTGCTTAATTTCTAAACTGCATAAATCATCGGGTTATTTTGTACTTCCACAATACTATTTGTGTAATATGGCCTTTAAAAGCAATTATTTAATGTATTTATTGTTTGACTATATTGTGAGCTTTTGTACCCAAAGACAACATACCTAAGGACCTATATAGAGGTTGCTCAGAAATTGTTGATTGACTTTTTCTGCCTTAAAACTAGGCAGTTCCTCTCAGTGAGGACTCTATTTAATATTCAAAATAGTAACAGGAAGGAGGACCTGAATGGGAAAAAAAGAATGTTGTGACCTAGTTCTAAACATAAACTATTAGATCATCTAAATATCTAGGGATCTTCCTGTAGCAGATTATTTGGCTCTTTGGAGCATGGAAATTTTCTCAAAGACCAGAGAAAAACTTCTAAATTCAGAGGGGCTTTCCAGGCAGGGTGAAAGTGAGCAGGGAGATATGAGATAATCTAGTTAAAAAGCCATTTGATAGCTTAAAATGCCTCTGACAGCTATTTGAGCAACAATGGCTCTAGCATCTCTGATTTCAGGAAGTTCTGCTATTAATGCATGTATGAATGTTTAACTGAATTGTATGACCTCTCTCTTCTTTCCTTTTTTAAGAATGGGGACTCTTGTAGTCTACATGAGTAAGAATAGGGTTTTCTGGAGAACTCTTGAGCACTGTTTTCACTTCCCTTGTAAGCTGAATGATCATGCAATTTATCTCCCAAATTGAGATGAGATTTTTTAAATTAAATTATTTATTATTTTTAGTTGCATTGGATCTTCATTGCTGCACATGGGCTTTCTCTAGTTGCAGCAAGCGGGGGCTACTCTCTAGTTCCGCTGGTCAGGATTCATGTTGCAGTGGCTTCTCTTGTTGTGGAGCACAGGCTTTAGGGCACGCAGGCTTCAGTAGCTGTGGCACACACAGGCTTTCTCCACAGTATGTGGGATCTTCCTGGACCAGGGTTGGAACCTACATTGGCAGGTGGATTCTTATCTACTGACCACCAAGGAATTCTGGATGTTGTTTTCTTTAGTAATGTAATCTTTTTAAGTAATATTTTATATTTGGAAAAGCCTCATACTCACAGAGATTTAATTTACTGGATAAATCTTCCATAACCTCTCCATTTGATAAAATACCCCAAGCTTGAGCCATTTATTTTTAAGTAGCATACTTGAGGCCTCACCTTGATATTAAGTGTTGCTTAATGCCACAGAAGTCATGCTGGGAAGTTTGGGAGTGGTAGTAAAAGGGAATGAGAGCCTTGTTTTCATGCCAATGGAGCATATGGAGTCTACTGTTCAGATGACCTTTTTTATATTTCCACAGTATGATTGTAGGCAGGCTGATTTTATTAACTCAGGGACATGATTAAATTACTCATGGAACCTCTCCCCATTCTTCTTCTTTTTTTTTTTTTTTAATTAATTTATTTGGCTGCATCGGGTCTTAGTTGCCTCACACAGAATCTTGCTTAGTTGCCCTGTGGCATGTGGGATCTTAGTTCTCTAACTAGGGCTCAAAACCACAGTCCCTGCAGTGGAAGTGTGCAGTCCTAACCACTAGAGTGCTAGGGAAGTCCCACAACCCAATTTAAAAATGGGCAAACGATCTGACCAGACACCTCATCAAAGAAGATATACATATGATAAGCATGTGTGAAGAGATGCTCAACGTTATGTCACTAGGGCACTGCAAATTAAAACAACAGTGATTTCCTACTACATATCTATTGGAGTGGCTAAAATTCCAAATACTGTCAATACCTAATGCTGACAAGGATGAGGAACAATAGGAACTCTGATTTATTTCTGATGGGAATACAAACTAGTACAGCCTCTTTGGAAGACAGTCTAGCAGTCTGTTAAAAAGTAAACATAATCTTACCATCTAATTCAGAATATTGCCCTAGGTATTTACCCAGATAAGTTGAAAATTCATGTCCACACAAGAACATATACACAAATGTTTATAGCAGCTTTATTCATAATTGCTACTACTTGGAAGCAACCAAGATGTTCTTTGCTAGGTGAGTGGATAAACAAACTGTAGTACATCCATACAGTGGATTATTTTGCAGTGAAAAAAAGACATAAGCTATCAAGTCACAAAAAGATATGAAAAACCTTAAATGTTGTTTCACATTGTTAAGTGAAAGAAGTCTGTATGAAAAGGCTGCATACTGTATGATATCAACAATATGACATTCTTGAAAAGGCTAAACTGCGGAGACAGTAAAATGATCAGTATTTGTGAGAGATTTGAAGAAAGGGAAAAAAGAAGGATTGAATAGGTGATGCAAGGGTATTTTATGGCGCCAAAACTATTTTCTATGACACTATAGTGCTGGATACATGACACTGCATTTTTCAAAACAAACAAACAAAAAAACCTGTACAACACATAGAATGAACCCTAGAGGAAACCATGGACTTTAATAGCACATCAATATTGGTTCATCAATTGTAACAATGTACTCCACTAATGCAAGAGGTTAAGAACAGGAGAAACTGTGTGGGAGTAGAGAAGGGTATTTGGGAACTCTGCATTTTCTGTGTAATTTTTCTGTAAGCTTATAACTGCTCTAAAAATGAAGTTTATTAATAAAAAACAGGTATTAATTTTTAACTAATAGTACAGCCTAAATCAATATTGGGCTTCTCGGGTGGCCTAGTGGTAAAGAATCTGCCTGCAATGCAGGAGACCTGGGTTCGATCCCTGGGTTGGGAAGATCCCCTGGAGAAGGGAATGGCAACCCATTCCAGTATTCTTGCCTGGAGAATCCCATGGACAGAGGAGCCTGGTGGGTTACAGTCCATGGGGTCGCAAAGAGTCAGACATGACTGAGTGACTAACACACAGCCTAAATCAATATTGTAGAAGGAAATATGTCATTGATTAGTTATGCTTCACCCTACCCATATTTTAATGGGTCTTCATTTTTTGTGTGGAGCAACATGCCATTTTTTTTCTTTTCATAAGCTCCTACTGGAACAAGAGGAGAGCTATGTTAGCTTTTGATGATGTCTCTCTGATGATTCAGGTTTGGATTAAATTCCTTTGATTCACTAGTCTCCCAGTAAAAAAAAATAAATGGGGGTTTCTCAGTAAAAAGGAGCACATACACCTAATTTTGCTTCTTCCTTAAACTTCAGTAAAACTAGGTTTAAAAAAAATATAAGCCATAAACTGATAAGCTAGAAAACAGGAGAATAAACAAAATTAATGACATTTTGTCTGCTATGAAGCAGATAGGTATAGATTGGTGGTTACTGAGAGGAGTCCAGTGAAAATAGCTTACTAAACCAGCAGGAGGAAAGCCAAGAACTAAACTGACTTGCGCTGCAGAAATGCTTAAAATGCCAGGAATTAGCAAGACTAGGTATCTCTTTAAATGGAAATAAAAGTAGGGGGAGTTTTTTTAAAAGGAATGTTAGTTGAAAGATAATAAAACACACAGCTAGATTTTATTTCTCAGTCCATGCTGATTGATTATCTACTCCCTGCTCCCCACAAAAGACTATAGACTTTTTCTTTGGAGAGGGTAAAACAGAGAGGTCTCCAGTCTGAGTGTCATCAGTCACAGTTGAATGCTGAATACTGTACCAAACATGGGAGAATGTGAGTGCATGCTGAATGCTGAATCCTAAGTCCTCTCACTGACTTCCCAGGTGGCTCAGTGGTAAAGAACCTGCCTGCCAATACAGGAGACATAAGAGACACAGGTTTGATCCCTGGGTTGGGAAGATCCCTTAGAGGAGGAAATGGCAACCCACTCCAGTATTCTTGCCAGGAGAATCCCATGGTCAGAGGAGCCTGGTGGGCTACAGTCCATAAGGTTGCAAAGAATCAGGCATGACTGATTCTGAGCAAGTACTCTTACGACAGTTGACTCCAAAATAACCAGCAGTCAGGCCTAGACCTTCTAGGCAAGAAGTTGGAAGATCCTTCTCTGAGAATCACAGTGCATAAATAAAGCTAAAGACAATATTCAGTGATTACTCAATAAACAACAAACAACTCAGCCATATCATTTCACACTAAAACTTGAAATTGACATATGCTCAAAGCTTTCAATCAGCTTTCAGTCTCCTACATGAGTAAATCAATTTAATACCATAAAGTTGAAGAAATCATAAGACAGATAAAAATAAAAATGAATATTTAAAAAGGAAAAGGAAAAGAAAAAAAAAGTTTGAGGAGATAGCAAATAGGCAAGGAGAACAAAACTTAAATAAAAAAGATGTTATGTTCATGAAACAAGATGCTACATAAAAACAATATTCAGACAGCAAAAATTATTCTTTTAAATGAAAATCATGGTAGCATGAAAAACTCAACAGAAAGCTTGGAAGATCCAATTGAGGAGATCTTCTGAAAGTAGAGCAAAAAGAGCAAGAGCTAGAAAAGAAGAGAGAGGGGGAAAAAAATCCAGAGAACAAGTCCAAGAGGTCTTACAACTGAATAATAGGAGTTCCTGACAGAAAGAAATAAGAAAACAACTGGAAAGGAATTAACAAGATAATTTACAAAAATTTCCTAGAACTGAAAGCCATGAGTTTTCAGACTGAAGAATCTTACTTGGGTATATATAATCAGGGATGGAAAAAAAAGACCCCCACCCAGACACATGACCATGGATTTTCGCTTGAGAAAAAGGTAGGATCCTATAAACTTCCAAAAAAAAAGAGGAGAGAGGTTTCATACAAACAATCAAGAATCAGAATGTCTTTTGCTTTTTTAGAAGCAATATTAAAAGCAGAAAGTAACAGTGAAATGGCCTGACAATCATGAAGGAAAATTATTTCCGACTTAGAATTCTATACTCAGTATGCAAGTAGAAGGGAAAAAGGCATTTTCAGACATGCAAGGTCTCAAAAAACTTATTTTCCAGGTATATATCCTTTCTCATGAACTTAATGAAGGCTGTGTTCCAATTAGGACATCTTCATAAGACAGGAGTGAAGGATTCTCCAAGGTGTTTGCCAAGGGAGATCCTAGGACCTATGCAACAAGTCCGAGCTGGAGTAGGTCAGAGGCTGGGGATAGAAATATTTAGGAAGATGAAACTGATAATATACATTAATTAATGAATTTAAGTTCCTGACTGATAGTTTGATTGAATTAGGGATTAGAATATTAACTAAACTTACATAGAAGTTATCAACTCTAGAGAAAGCAAAACATTTTGCAAAAAATGGCCCTAGTTGACCACTGTTCTGAAAGCATATATAATCATAATAGAAATAGTATACATTTATCTAATCACTATATTGGGGTGATGAGGAATGGGAACTGATTGTGTGTGTATCTGTTTAATTGTGATGGAGTGAAGGAAGACTCTTGATGAAGTGAAAAAGGAGAGTGAAAAATCTGTCTTAAAACTCAACGTTCAAAAAAACCTAAGATCATGGCATCAGATCCTGTCAGTTAATGGCAAATAGATGGGGAAACAATGGAAACAGTGACAGACTTTATGTTTTTGGGCTCCAAAAATCGCTGCAGATGGTGTCTGCAGCCATGAAATTCAAAGACCGCTTGCTCATTGGAAGAATAGCTATGACCAACCTAGACAGGATATTAAAAAGCAGAGACTTTGCTTTACCAACAAAAGTCCACATAGTCAAAACTATGGTTTTTTCAGTAGTCATGTATGGATGTGAGAGCTGGACCATAAAGAAATCTGAGTGCTGAAGAATTGATGTTTTTGAACTGTGGTGTTGGAGAAGACTCTTGAGAGTCCCTTGGACTGCTAGAAGATCAAATCCGTCAATCCTAGAGGAAATCAGTCCTGAATATTCATTGGAAGGACTGATGCTGAAGCTGAAACTCCAATACTTTGGCCACCTGATGCAAAGAGCCAACTCATTAAAAAAGACCCTCATGCTGGGAAAGATTGAGGGCAGGAGGAGAAGGGGACGACAGAGAATGAGATGGTTGGATGGCCTCACAGACTTGATGGACTTGAGTCTGAGACTCAAGCTCCAGGAGTTGGTGATGGACAGGGAAGCCTGGCATGCTGCAGTCCATGGGGTCTCACAGAGTCAGACACGACTGAATGACTGAACTGAACTGAATGAAAACAACAGAGAATTCCTACAGCAGAAAGAACATGGTATAGCAATAGTGAAAGTGAAATTCACTCAGTCATATTCGATTCTTTGAGACTCCATGGGCCGTAGCCCACCAGGCTCCTCTGATCCCAGCAAGAAATTTGGAGTGGGTAGCCTTTTCCTTCTCTAGGCGATCTTCCCAACCCAGGGATCAAACCCAGGTCTCTTGCACTGCAGGTTGATTCTTTACTCTCTGAGCTACCAGCAATGCAAGTGTGTTATTTGCAGTATGGAAGTTCATATGAAGAAAATCACCAAGAGTTGAGAGTCACTGTCTTTGGAAACAGAGGAATGATAGGTGGAAGGACTTAGGACTCTTCTCTGTTTTAAATATCCTGTAAAACTAACCAACTTTTATAAAAAAAAGACAAAAACTTAATTGATAATCATATTTCATAAAAATTATTTAGAACACTTCAATAGGAATTATTATTTTTTTTTACCATGCCTTGAACATGGTGAATAGTCTCAATTGTATTTTAAATTGAGTCTTTTATTTATTTATTTGGTTGTCCAGGGTCTTTGTTGCAGCATGCAGGATCTTTAGCTGTGGCCTGGGAACTCTTAGTTGCAGCATGTGGGATCTAATTCCCTGACCAGGAATTGAACCTGGGCTCCCTGTGTTGTGCCCAAAGTCCGAGTCCCCAAAACTGAGAGAATAAGACATCCACAGCAATGCAAAAGCAAAAAGGGGTTTTATTACTAGCTCGAGCTAGGGCTCCCATCTCATCCAGCACAGTGGAGTCTTGACAAGAGCCCCGAGCCCTAAATTACACCAGTATTTATAGAGTTAAGACAAAGACAGGGAGTTGGTAAGGGTGGATTGGTTGCAAGGGTTTTATGGTATCTACTAATTGGCTAAATTTTCGCACGCGCGGGCTTTCTTAGAGGATTTCCACCCTCTTCCTGATAGGCTGAAACTAGCCCTTTTCTTCCTGGCAATGACTTAGCTCCTCTGCAAGGGAGATTTTGGCCTGCCTTGGCCCCCTGAAGCCTGTTATGGCACCTGTTTGGGTCCTAACATTCCCCCCTGTCTTTTTAACATGGAGAGGAATCCTCCTCTCCATTCTGAGACACTGCTTGATACTGCTGCCTCAGTACCATTACCTGAACTGTATTGATATATTCTTTTATAAAAAACTGAACATTTATTAATCACAAATGCAAAAGGAATGTGGATGACATTTGGGCTCCCAGGGGTTCAAAGGCCTGAAAACAGAAAGCAAAAAGGGAGTCTACATTACTCTGATCTTATGAAAAAGGTGAAATTCCTTGTTTGATAATGCAGTGAGCTTACTTTCTGATGTATGTGTAATTTAACCAGATGTTAACAGGGGCCAACATAAAAGCCACATCACTGTCGTCTTAGTAACAGACTAAGTTTACCCCAGCAAGCTTCTGGAACAGCCTTTTAAAGGCAGTGGTCCAAACTGCTCCTTCTTCTATCCCATCTCCTAACCTCGGTCCTTCCTGCTTACGCTCACCAGAAGTAAGTGTACTTGGAAGTTCAGTATTTCTGGTGTGTTTCAATATTACTGGATTTATTTTCTAGTCACTTTTTATTTTTAAGACAAGAAAAACCAACCGGAGGACTACATTCAACCTTTCTTTTTTTCCTTGCCTCTAAATATTCATGACCCATTTATTTATACTTTTAAGTTATCAGACAGACCTCATGCTAATCCTGTTTCCATTCTTTCACCCTCCCCTTTCTACACTCACAACCCTTCTGAGACATTTTTTTTCTCTCAGACAAGACTGCATATAAACAGTGCAAATCTTTCCTTCATGTGCTAACTTGATAAGAGGTCAGTCAACTGTTGAACTTCAATCCTCCTTCAGGTTAAAGTACAAGTTCGGCCACCAAGTGCTCGGGGGATGAATCCCTGTGGTTGAGTTGAGTACCTCTCCCGTTAACCCATTTTGGAGTTTCCAGGTGATCTTGGCTGGTTGATGCGGGTTGGCATTGGCTGTTCCAGGGTTGAGGAAGACGGCCACCATCAGGAGAGTCAGGATGATCTGTCTGAGACCTGCTGTCAGATAAGCTTTAATTTTTAAGGGATTGGAGGGGTGCAGTGTTGACTTCCATTCTTTTTGGGCCTTTTCTTGTTCTTCTGGAGTGGCCGCATGAATTTTTCGTATCAGTGACCAGATGCTTACTTAAAGCTAGCATCTCCTGTTGGAAAGTATGTAGCGAAAGAGATGGCTTAGTTTTTCCTTCAAACATTGGACAAGCAGGGGGTGGACTTCCATATACAATTTCAAAGGGAGTCAGACCTAGTTTTATAAAAAGTAAGGTTACTAGCTTCCAGCAGACATTGTTTTGAAAATGGTGGCATCCAAGCCTGACACGATTCAGAAAACTCAAGTGTTTAGCAATACAAGGACTAATCTGAAAGTACACCCATAGCATCACCTAGTTATTTCCCAGGATATCTGAACCATAGCTACTCTATTTTGACTTTTAATTGTAAACTTTTCCTTAATAGCCAAAACAGATTTCACCGTTAATGATGTCAGTGTTTCTCTAGGTACGAGAAGATGCAAGAATTGGGACTCATAAAATCTTCTCCTGAAAAGATCTAACTAACTGAAGGCCTGTTCTGCCAGTTTTTCTCAGAGCACAGAGTGCCTCATTCCTGATTTTCACCCTGAAATCAGAAAACTCAAGTGTTTAGCAATACAAGGACTAATCTGAAAGTACACCCATAGCATCACCTAGTTATTTCCCAGGATATCTGAACCATAGCTACTCTATTTTGACTTTTAATTGTAAACTTTTCCTTAGTAGCCAAAACAGATTTCACCGTTAATGATGTCAGTGTTTCTCTAGGTACGAGAAGATGCAAGAATTGGGACTCATAAAATCTTCTCCTGAAAAGATCTAACTAACTGAAGGCCTGTTCTGCCAGTTTTTCTCAGAGCACAGAGTGCCTCATTCCTGATTTTCACCCTGAACTTCTTTCAGGGGCGTTCGAAGTCAGCAGTTGCAGTGGCCATGATTTAATCTTCGTAGATGTAGATGGCAAGTGTCAGTCTTCAGTTGGCAGAGCCCCTTTTTGCTCATAAACTTGACAATGATTATGAGGGAGGCACTTCATGACCATTTTATCCCATGGTGCTGAGAATGTCCATTCTCAGGTTTGGCAAAGATTCTGTTGACAGAATGTGCTGTTACTGGACTAGGCCATAAAACAGTATCCAAAATTCTATGGACCACCTGTCTTACTAGCTTCTTGGTCCAGGAAAATATTTCCTCTTGTTGCTTCTTGCCATATCTAGAGTTACACTGTTACCATCATCGATCCCATATGGGACTATATATTATTCTATTAGAGGCCTCACACACATATTTGACAGTGTAAGAAACAGCAATTTTGTAAAACAGGTGAAATACAAATAACATAGCCAACAGTATTAGTAAAGTCACAAGTAAGACTTATGTTAAGAACTTCCATTAGATGTAGCCCAGTATATCCTCAAGTCATCTGACTTAGTCTGCCCTTTAGAATCTTTATCTTCCAGGGAAATTACATGTTGGCACCATCTATAAGGCACATAGCCCAGTTTTCTAGTGTTACTAGACTGATTATCTTTAGTATGATTTAATTTTTTTTTTTCCAACACAGAGGAGACTTTGACCTGAATATGACTATAATTTTTAAAGTAAATTTTCTCAGGGCCAACCAGTTAGAGTCTGGTAGTAGAGAAATTTACCAAGGTAACCCAGAACTAGGCACAGGTAATTGGCCACAAACCCAACAATTGGATTGATTTTTAAAACTAGCATAGGATCAGGGCTATGATAGAAAAGCATTTGACTTATATGCAAAGGTCTAAGAAGTCAAGAAAACATAAATGATCATACTGTTAGGTAGGTAGAACAGGGAAAAGGAGTCCAAAATGGTGGTGGCTACCGAAAAGGAAGGGAAAAGCCCATGAAAATGGAAAAAAAGAAGGTCCAAGGACCGGAGTGAGGACCTCAGGTAAAACAAACACTCCTGGCTGGCCCAGTTTACATAGGACAGGCCCAGGGAGAGATAAACATAAATAGAGGAGCCAGAGCCAGTTCTCCCTCGCTCTCTACACCCCGCGCGCTGGGGTGCTCTTCTCCTCGTGTCTTTAGATCAATGTGCCCTCATGCCTCAAAGATGGATTTTCCTGCTATCTTCTAAATAAAATAGAGCTGTAACACTGATTTGTCTCAGAGCTATAACATGGTCTATCCAAGACCTGAGAGCTGTGACACGCCGAGGAGGCTTTAGTGTCCGTCACTCCAAATCTTTGTTGTGACGAGACAAAGAATCGAGGAACATACACTCACGTGACATCTACGGTGCCGTGACTCGGATGTAAGGGGGCTGAAACAACCTCCGCGTGAAAGAGGCCAAGCACAGCTGGAGCCCAACTCAGCAAAGCTCCCGCGGTAGAGGCGGAATGCGAAGAAAATCCAGCGCAAGGGAAGGCCCATCGTGCTGGAAACCAGGACAGCGGAAAGCCCACGTGGCCCAGTCTCAGATCCCAGAAGACCTCCAGTTAAAGTAAGAGGTCCTTGCTCCTCTGGCTGGAGGGACATGCCTAACGAAATCTTAATTCCTTGACAATCTCTCGTTTCTTGTTTCCTCAAACCTCCCGCGAACTGGCGGGCGGCAGGGGGCACAATTGAGGGACTCTGGAGAGGCTACTCCTCAGCATGTCCCAAAGGCGCTATCTGCTGAGCCCCAGTAGCTGTTACACAAGCCGGCGGGATTCTTCTGTCCTCTTTTCTCTGTGCCAAAGATCAGACCAAAGCAACGGTGAGCACCGGTCAGATATTTAGCAGATTTTCCGGCGGGCTATGAGGGGGATTCCTTGGCACGTTTTTCCCACTGCTTTTTCCTCCTGTCCTTCAGCTCTCTACTGGGACTCAAGCCCGGCCAAAACTAATAAAGCTCAGGCTCTGAGGTCTTGTTGCAAAAATTCATTGAGGGTCAAAGCGATAGATAAGAGGAAAACTTGTTAAGATTCAGAGAAAAGTGCTGCACTCTACAGGGTACCAGTCATTGAATGCGGCCTGGCTAGGATTTGCCAGAGGGGTGAATTAATATGCTAATGAATGGGAGGATCACCCCAGCCATTGGGGAACCACCCACTCCTCCATCTCTTTCACAGTGCCTTGGAGCTGTCCTGCCACCTGGGTGTGTCTGTTGGCTTATAGATTTTACATGAATTTGACTTGTCATCTTAGACTTAATTGATTTTAATTGGTTTACATTATACCCTTGTGCTATGTCATTCTTTCAAAGGTTGTGCTCTGCCCCCTTCCCTCCTGTTTCATGCTCTTTTCCTGAGCCCCATCCAGACCCACAAGGTTATCTTCTGGAAAGACAACCAGAAAATAGCTGGCCTTGGGAGGGAAATACTCTATAATATCCAACACCCTAATCCTACCCAGTACTAGTCACACTGGAGATCTTGGGGATGCCCAAACTCCAGTCCGGGGGTCCCAGGAGGTCATCACGCCTTGACCTGCCTAGGGATCAGGTCCTCGAAAGGTTGTCAAGCCTCAACCTGCTCGGGGATCCGCCAGTCCCAGGGGTCCCAGGAGGTCGTCACGCCTCGACCTGCCCAGAGACCCAATTCTCGGGAGGCCGTCACGCCTCAGCCTGCCTGGGAATTCGATCTCTAGGAGGCTGTCACGCCTCAGCCTGCCCGGAGATCTGCACCCTGACCCGGGGACGCCTGGCTCTCAGGTTGCAACAGTTCTGGGTAAGATAAGCTTCAGAAAGACTCACCCCTAAGGAAGTCCACCCATGAAAATCGAAAGAGGTCTTTTCTTTTCTCTCCCTGTCATGACTGTCTTTCAGATGGGAAATAACCAATCCACTTCCCGGCAGACGCCCTTGAGATGCATCTTTGATAACTGGAAGCTGTTCGACCCTCTAGCTCTAAGGAAAAGTCGCTTGAAGTTCTTTTGTGCCACTGCATGGCCACAGTATCCACTGGGGGATGAGGAACACTGGCCCGAGGATGAGACTTTAAATTACAATACCATCCTGCAATTAGAATTATTCTGTAAAAGACAAGGGAAATGGACAGAGATCTCCTGTGTCCAAATTTTTTTCCGACTAAGGGATATACACAGTATCCACTGGGGGATGAGGAACACTGGCCTGAGGATGGGACTTTAAATTACAATACCATCCTGCAATTAGAATTATTCTGTAAAAGGCAAGGGAAATGGACAGAGATCCCCTATGTCCAAATTTTCTTCCGACTAAGGGATGTGAAGGAACTCTGTCTTAAGTATGGGATTGTTGTACGCCCTAAAAGTGAGCCCACTAGGCAAATGATATTAGGCACAGGCAACCAAAAAAAGGAACCCCCTCGTGAAGGCTCACCTCCCACAGCTCCTGAGTCGCCTGGTGCTCCTTCCTTGTATCCAAACGTGCCCCCATACCCGGGAGCATCCCCTCCACAAAAGCCAGCTCGAGTATGTCCCTTTGTTAAAACTGGAGAATTCGGACCAACCCGGGTCCATAAGCCCTTCTCCCTCTTAGAATTAAGACAGATCAAACAAGACCTGGGAAGCTATATAGATGACCCAGGCAAATATATAGATACATTCCAACATATTACCTTGGCCTTTGACTTGACGTGGAAAGACATCATGGTCATATTTAGTCAAACTTTATCTGACCCTGAACATACTAGGGTCTTAAAGGAGGCCCGGAGGTATGCAACAGGGCTGCACATGTCCAGTGATAGATACCCAGTAGGGGAAACTGCAGTCCCCTCCTCTGATCCTAATTGGAATTATAATGACCCTGAGCACAGCTGGGAAAGAGATCATTTTCTAATCTGTGTGAAGGCAGGACTGAAAGCAGCCCAGCAAAAAGTAATTAGCTATGCCCGGGTCTCAGCAATAACTCAGGAGCCCAATGAGAACCCCATTGCCTTTCTGGAAAGGCTAAAAGAGGCACTCCAAAAGTTTACCAATCTGGACTTAGACTCTTACGAGGGGCAGGTGATTTTAAAAGACAAATTCCTGTCCCAATGTGCATCAGATATCAGAATTAAGTTACAACAACTACAACAGCAGGACCCCGCTGCCTCTTTAGATGAGATGGTCCAGACAGCCACCAATACCTTTTATAACAGAGAACAGGAGAAGGAGGCCAAGGCCCAGGAGAAGGAGAGAAAGAAAGAGACAAGGCATGCCCAGATGCTGGCCGCCCTCCAGAAAAGCCCTATGGCAAACCCCGAGTCCTTGAAGGACAAGGCACGAGACAAATGCCTGATCTGTAGACAGGCGGGGCATTGGGCCAAAGAGTGTCCAAACCGTGACAAATCGCCTAGAACGGCTTGTCACAAATGCCATCAACTGGGACATTGGGCGGCACTCTGCCCTCGAGACCCAAGAGCCTCAAGGTCGAGCGCCAAGCCTACCCTCACGATGGTTCAAGAGGACTGAAGCGGCCCGCTCCAGCCAGCCCACCTGTCACAGATAACCATCACGGGGCTGGAGCCAAGGGTGCAACTGGATGTGGCAGGTAGGTCCGAGAATTTCTTGGTTGACACAGGGGCTACCTACTCTGTCTTGATCTCCTACTCCGGAGCCTTCTCCTCCCAAACCTGTACCATTTTGGGTGCTACAGGAAAAGCAACTACTAAAAGATTCACCCGAGCACTTCTTTGTTGCTGGGATGGACAAATATTTTCCCACCAGTTTCTGGTGGTCCCTGAGTGTCCTACTCCCTTATTGGGAAGAGATATACTCACTAAGCTGGGGACCACCCTTGTGATGGGAAGTTTCTCAGCCCCTAGAGCCCTGCAGCTCCTGGTTACTACTGAAGAACCCATTACACCTTCAATAGAGAGGGACCCAAAACTATGGGAAGACAAAATTAACCCCCAGGTGTGGGACCAGGGGATTCCTGGACGAGCCCACCAAGCTGAACCAGTCATCATTGTCCTCCGAGATCCCACTCGGTTTCCTAACCGGAAACAATACCCTCTCAAAAGAGAGGCTCGAGAGGGGCTACAGCCTTTAATAAATAAATTCCTTGCTTGTGGGCTATTGGTCCCCACCAGCTCACCATGTAACACCCCAATCCTCTCAGTAAAGAAAAAAGACGGAACCTGGCGAATGGTTCAAGATCTCCGGATCATAAATGAAGCTGTAGTCCCCCTCCATTCCACAGTACCCAATCCCTATGTAATCTTGGGAGAAATCCCACCCAGTGCCAAGTGGTTTACAGTCTTGGATCTCAAAGATGCATTTTTTTGCATACCACTGGCTAAAGAATCCCAATATCTTTTTGCTTTTGAGTGGGAGGCCCCAGGAGAAAAACACCAACAGATGACTTGGACAGTATTACCTCAGGGGTTCAGAGATAGCCCTCACCTGTTTGGACAGGCCCTTAGCCGGGATCTCCTAGATCTGGACCTGGGACCTAATGGGAAAATATTACAATATGTAGATGACCTACTAATCTGCTCTCCAGATGAGAAAAGTGCCCAACAACATGCAATTCAGGTTCTAAACTTCTTGGCAGAAAGAGGATATAAAGTCTCCCGTGCTAAGGCACAGATGGTCGAGACAAAGGTCACTTACCTGGGAGTTCAGATTACACACGGGTCCAGGAGGCTGTCCTCTGATAGGGTACAAGGAATCCTCCAGTTGCCCTCCCCCACGACCCAAAAACAATTGCGAGCTTTCCTGGGGCTAACTGGATATTGCAGAATCTGGATACCCAACTATGGTCTAATTGCCCAGCCCTTATATGAAAGCTTAAAGGGACGAGATGATTCTATCCCACAGATATGGGGAACTCCTCAAAAGAAGGCAGAGGCTACACTAAAACAGGCCTTAACTCAGGCACCTGCTTTGAGGTTGCCAGACCCAGAAAAAGCATTCCAACTTTATGTCCATGAAAGAGAAGGAATAGCCTTGGGAGTGTTAACTCAAAGGTTGGGATCTGAGCACCAGCCTGTAGCTTACTTATCCAAAAAGCTCAATCCAACTACCCAAGGCTGGCCCCCCTCCCTTCGAAATCTTGCAGCTATTGCAATCATGATAGAAGATGCTTTAAAACTCTCCTTTGGGGGTAAACTATCTTTACCAGCCACCAAGTAAAACAACTCCTAAATGGGAGAGGCCATTTATGGATGTCTGATCAAAGAGTCCTCAGATATCAAGTAATGCTGATGGAAAATCCAGGCCTCACTATATCCCCTTGTGAGGTTCTTAACCCAGCCACCCTAAAGGAATAGCCTTGGGAGTGTTAACTCAAAGGTTGGGATCTGAGCCCCAGCCTGTAGCTTACTTATCCAAAAAGCTCGACCCAACTACCCGAGGCTGGCCCCCCTGCCTTCGAAATCTTGCAGTTATTGCAATCATGATAGAAGATGCTTTAAAACTCTCCCTTGGGGGCAAACTAACTATCTTTACCAGCCATCAAGTAAAACAACTCCTAAATGGGAGAGACCATTTATGGATGTCTGATCAAAGAATCCTCAGATATCAAGTAATGCTGATGGAAAATCCAGGCCTCACTATATCCCCTTGTGAGGTTCTTAACCCAGTCACCCTCCTGCCTACCCCCGAGGGCTCTCTCCCCTTTCACTCTTGTCTAGAAACCTTGGACCACTGGACAAAACCCCGAGAAGGATTGCCAGAAGATCCTCTGACCAATCCTGAGGAAATCTGGTACACTGATGGGAGCAGCTTTGTCCTGGATGGAAAAAGAAGAGTCGGGTATGCAGTAGTCTCCAATTTTGAGACCATAGAGGCTAAGCCTCTGCCACCAGGTACTTCAGCCCAATTAGCTGAGCTCATAGCCCTGACTCGAGCTTTAGAACTGGGAAAAGGAAAAAGAATAACCATTTACACTGATTCCAAGTATGTCTTTCTGGTGCTACTTGCACATGCGGCTATTTGGAAAGAAAGGGGCCACTTGACCACCCAAGGGTCCCCAATCAAATATGGTGATCAAATTATTTGACTCTTGGAGACAGTCCATCTGTCCACAGAGGTTTCAGTCTCCCACTGTAAAAGACCAAAAAGAGAGCACAGAAGTGGCACGAGGGAACCAAGCAGCTGATCAGGCAGCTAGGAGAGCAGCATTACAGAACCATGACCTAATAAGGATTGCCACCTTAGTCCCACAAACTAATTTGCCAGAAACTCCTTCATATACTGAAGGTGAGACTCTTAAAGCTAAGAGCGAAGGCTTTCAAGAAGATCATATGAGGTGGTTCCAAAAGGAGGGACTCCTTTTTCTGCCTGGGAACCTCCAATGGAAGTTGGTTAACTCCTTACATGCCATTACTCATTTAGGAGAAAAGGCCCTCCAAAGATTACTAGAAAGGTCCTTCAGAGGAACAGGTTTCCAAACAACTATAAGGCAGGTGGTGTCCTCTTGTCCCACTTGCCAATTAAACAACCCCCAAGAAGCTCGAAAACCCCAGCTGGCCCAGCCCCTCCAACGACGTGGGACCTACCCAGGAGAGGACTGGCAGATGGACTTCACCCAGATGCCAGTTTCTCAAGGGTATAAATATCTATTAGTCATGATAGATACATTCACAGGATGGATTGAAGGCTTTCCCACCCGGACTGAGAAGGCTGAAGAGGTGGTAAAAAAACTCCTCCATGAAATCATTCCAAGATTTGGTCTTCCCAGGTCATTACAAAGTGACAATGGAACGTTATTTACTTCTAAGGTCACCCAAGGGGTCTCGAAAGCATTGGGCATTACTTATTATCTCCATTGCATTTCTTTTCCATGGGGATGGTCTTGATCCCTGTCTCCTGTACAATGTCACGAACCTCATTCCATAGTCTATCAGGCACTCTATCTATAAGCACCTGAATGCAGAGTTCCAAAGAATAGCAAGAAGAGATAAGAAAGCCTTCTTCAGCGATCAATGCAAAGAATCATTTACTTCCAAGGTCACCCAAGGGGTCTCAAAAGCATTGGGCATTACTTATTATCTCCATTGTGCCTGGAGGCCTTAATCTTCAGGAAAAGTAGAAACAGCCAATTAATTCTTAAAATCAGCTATAAAAAAGATAACCCAGGAGACCTCCCTGGGATGGAAGGAGGCTTTACCAATAGCTCCCCTCCACACCCTCATTGCCCCTAAGGAACAGCTTGGTCTTAGTCCTTATGAGATGCTATATGGAAGACCTTTTGCTTATGTCAATGACCTCTTCCTAGATCCAGAGGTTCAGACCCTCCAGTCTTATACCATGGCCATTGGGCAATTCCAACAGGATATACGCTCGTGGGGTATAAACCAGGACCCAAAAGATTCTAAGGAGTCACCACTATATGCTCCAGGGACTCAAGTCCTAATTAAAGTCTGGAAAGATGGGTCCCCAAAAGCTCAACTCCAGCCCACATGGAAGGGGTCCTACCCTGTAATACTTTCTACCCCCACAGCAGTCAAGGTAAGGGTCCCCAAAGGCTCAACTCCAGCCCACATGGAAGGGCCCCTACCCTGTAATACTTTCTACCCCCACAGCAGTCAAGGTACCAGGACATGACACCTGGATTCACTACTCACGAGTCAAGCCGTGGAAAAAAACAGAAGAGGACACTCAATACACCTGTGAGCCCCTGGGAGATCTCAGATACCTATTCAGGACTACCAATGAGTGCCGTTCTAATAAACAAACACCCCCAAAATCTAGCTTCTGGAGATAAGATTTCTCAAAATAGCTCTAAAGAGCCAACACAGCTTGACAGAGATTATACTCCAAAACAGACAAGAGATCTTCTGATCCCTGAACAAGGAGGAACTTGAGCCATCCTGGCGATGTAAATTTAAAATTGACTAATGCCCCTACTAGTCCTTGTTATGCTATATTGATGATTATTCCATGTATTGTCAATTGTCTAACCTGTTTTGTCTCTGCCCAGGTCAACAAGCTACTAAGATGTGTATAAGAGACAGGTCTTGGATCTCAAAGATGCATATTTTTGCATACCACTGGCTAAAGAATCCCAATATCTTTTTGCTTTTGAGTGGGAGGCCCCAGGAAAAAACACCAACAGATGACTTGGACAGTATTACCTCAGGGGTTCAGAGATAGCCCCATACATACAGTGCCAACTCAACAGAGATGTAAAACTACAGCCGACCGCAGAAAATATCACTCACCCTTAAATGGACACCGCTATAAGGACTCAGGCTTGAGACTAGCAAGAGGGGGAGGCCCAATACCCCTCGCCACCCCAGTTCAGCAGGAAGTAGCCAGAAAGACCTCAACGCCCCTATTCCCAAAGAATTGGGCCTCCCATCTCTTGAGTGGGGAATGTTAGGTAGAACAAGGAAAAGGAGTCCAAAATGGCAGTGGCTACAGACAAGGAAGGGAAAAGCCCGCGAAAATGAAACAAAAGAAGGTCCGAGGACCAGAGTGAGGACCTCAGGTAAAACAAACAACACTCCTGGCTGGCCCAATTTACATAGGACAGGCCCAGGGAGAGAGAAACATATAAATAGAGGAGCAAGAGCCAGCTCTCCCTCTCCCGCGCACTGGGGCGCTCTTCTTGTATCTTTAGATCGACGTGCCCTCATGCCTCAAAGATGGATTTTCCTGCTATGTTCTAAATAAAATAGAGCTGTAACACTGATTTGTCTAAGAGCTATAACACGGTCTATCCAAGACCTGAGAGCTGTGACACGCCGAGGGGGCTTTAATGTCCGTCACTCCAAATCTTTGTTGTGACGAGACAAAGAATCAAGGAACATACACTTGAGTGACATATGGAAACAACATACCAATGGAAAACCAGACCCCCCCGGATGAAGGAGCCTCAGGACTTGTACCTAGATGCTCCATCACCTAAAAGAATATACTAATTATCTCTGTAACAGAACAAAGTCGTAAATCCCATTATGCTTATAGGGGTGTGACCACAGGCCTATCGATAAATGTCCACTGTTTAATTATGTAGGCTTATGACACATGAATCATGGGTTAACTTTGATCATATCTCTCTTTAACCTTGTCTAGACTAGTTTCAAGGAGTTTGGGGAGGTGGGTTTGATCACATATGCTTAAGGTATATAAGGTTTTCACAAAAACTGTTCAGCGTCCTTGGCTAGGAGGAAACTCTGCCTTGGGCCCCATGGTGTAATAAACTGCATTCCACTATCTGCATTGTCCATCTGAGTGAGTTTGTTTCCCGGAATGCATGGCTACTGTTAGGTAGAACAGGGAAAAGGAGTCCAAAATGGCGGTGGCTACAGACAAAGAAGGGAAAAGCCCGCGAAAATGAAACAAAAGAAGGTCCGAGGACCGGAGTGAAGACCTCAGGTAAAACAACACTCCTGGCTGGCCCAATTTACATAGGACAGGCCCAGGGAGAGAGAAACATAAATACAGGAGCCAGAGCCAGCTCTCTCTTTCTCCCGCGCGCTGGGGCGCTCTTCTTGTGTCTTTAGATCAACGTGCCCTCACGCCTCAAAGATGGATTTTCCTGCTATGTTCTAAATAAAATTGAGCTGTAACACTGATTTGTCTAAGAGCTATAACACGGTCTATCCAAGACCTGAGAGCTGTGACACGCCGAGGGGGCTTTAATGTCCGTCACTCCAAATCTTTGTTGTGACGAGACAAAAAATCAAAGAACATACACTCGCGTGACAGCTACAAAAAAATGAGTGAATTTATATCTCAATAAAGCTGTTAAAGAATCCATAGTTTATGATTTCATTTATATAAAACTCTAGAAAACAAACTTATATATGGTGACAGCTGCCTTAATTCACTACCACGTTTTCTTTTACTGCTTCCATTTTTCGTAACACTTTTTCAATTCCCTGATTGCCTCTTTATGTTAATATTTGTCTTGAGAAAACGGATCTGCGGAGGAGGAAGTGGTCTCATTTTGTCACAGGAAATGTGAAACTGGGGACTTCCAAACCGAGGGACTGGTATTGGGGTCCACACCCCAGTGATCCTTGATTACCCAAAAGTGTAGTTTAAAAGCCAGTGGCTCTTTCCCTTTGACACGCCACTGAAGATCCTGGTGTCGCCATGGGCCGCCGCCCCGCCCGATGTTACCGGTATTGTAAGAACAAGCCATACCCAAAGTCCCGCTTCTGCCGAGGTGTCCCTGATGCTAAGATTCGCATCTTCGACTTGGGGCATGAGAAGGCCAAAGTGGATGAGTTCCCACTCTGGCCACATGGTGTCAGATGAGTATGAGCAGCTCTCCTCTGAAGCCCTGGAGGCTGCCCATATTTGTGCCAACAAGTACATGGTGAAAAGCTGTGGCAAAGATGGTTTTCACATCCGAGTGCGGCTCCACCCCTTCCATGTCATCCGCATCAACAAGATGTTGTCTTGCGCTGGAGCTGATAGACTCCAGACAGGTATGCGTGGTGCCTTTGGAAAGCCCCAGGGCACAGTGGCCAGGGTCCACATTGGCCAGGTCATAATGTCCATCCGCACCAAGCTGCAGAACAAGGAACATGTGATTGAAGCCCTCCGCGGGGCCAAGTTCAAGTTCCCTGGCCGCCAGAAGATCCACATCTCTAAGAAGTGGGGATTTACCAAATTCAACGCGGATGAATTTGAGAATATGGTGGCAGAAAAGCGACTCATCCCAGATGGCTGTGGGGTCAAATACATCCCTAATCGTGGTCCCCTGGACAAATGGCGGGCCCTGCACTCATGAGCATCAGCGCTGTCCCCTCCTTAATCATGCTCACCAATAAATGCTATTTCCTGTCTCCCTGGTGGCTTAGAGGTTAAAGCGTCTGCCTCTAGTGCGGGAGACCCGGGTTCGATCCCTGGGTCGGGAAGATCCCCTGGAGAAGGAAATGGCAATCCACTCCAGTATTCTTGCCTGGAGAATCCCATGGACAGAGAAGCCTAGTAGGTTACAGTCCACGGGGTCGCAAAGAGTCGGACACGACTGAGTGACTTCACCTCAAATAAATAAAAGCCAGTGGCTTGCAGACCACGCAGCGGGCGCTAGAACTCCATTTCCCAGGAGGTCTCGGCGCACAGGGTGGAGACTGCGTCTGACGACAGGGGTGGGACTCGGTCGCTGCCGGAATGAAGCCCCGATCCCGCCTTGTTCGCTCAGCCATGAGAAACCTGGGAGGCTATGTGAGCTGCGGTTGAACGGCGCTGGAAGACGACCGCTTTGCCAGGTAATCCTTATCGAGAACCACCCTGCTAGGCGCGCCCCTTGTTCGCTGTTTTCTTATTGAGTCTCCCCATCTCCAGGACGGTTGCCTCAGTATATGATCCACTTCCTTGGATGGAAGGGATTTGAGAATGAGATGAATTGTAAATATTCGGGGGAGATTGAGCCTGCCCTTCCTATTGGGAAGCCGACGTTAGGCACTTATCTGTCCCAGGATCACCGAAGTTCCAGAACCAAGTACTCCTGGTGGAAAGGCTGCGAAGAAAGTGCCGAGCGGGTTTGTGGTGGCTATGGATGGGTCACTACAATTGCCTATCTGGTTTAAGTTTCCAGGCACAGGATAGTCTCCCCCGGCTCCGAGTTGGGGAGTGTTCACATGGCTTCCTTCCCCCCCAAGATTCTCGAAGTTGTCTTTGACTGGACTTGAACCAAAAGAGTCAGTCTTAAACGTGAAAAAGCTTCCCGGACTTAGATAACTAATTTGCAGAAAGTAGTAAATAAAAATGAGGGTCTTCTGAATTGTTTTGTTTCAGAAAGTTGCAGAGTGATTTAAAGTGAATTAGACTTCTGGAAAGGGTGAGACTTGGGGGAGAATGTGCTAGAAATAGTAATACTTTGAACTGTATTCTTGTCCTTACTGTGTCTTTTATGTTGTGTGTCTAAACCTAGGAGAGAATTGACTGCTGAGCAGTGTACATCTGAAGAAGGATGCTTTGTCAGATGAGATTGGAAGATTTAGAAGAAACTATAATTCCAAGGTTAAAAGTGAGTGCCTTCTGAGATGTTGGTCTCTGCAGATTGAGGCCACTTTCAGTTTCCAATCCTAGAGGCATACTTAATGATCTCTGAACTGAGCTGGTATCTACTTCACTTCATAGTGCTACTATGAAGCTTAAATAAGACATGTGAAAGTATTTTACACAATACCTATAACAGGCTCTCAGTTTTTAACTTCTGCTTGCTTCCTCATAGCAACAATTTCCTCTGGGTCATGCATTACTGTGTATTATTGTTTACCTTGTTATAAAAGTCCTGCCTTTACCATAAAACTATAAGCTTCTATCATCATTTGTTGTTTTTAACCCTTTTTTGAGTCCCTCCTACCAGTACATTGTGCATAGTAGTACCAGGGGGAGTGGGTGGATAGTGGTGGTGATGAGAGGAAAGCTATGGGTCATCTGTAAGGAGAAAGCATTGGCTGGATGCTGGAGCTAAAGAAACAAGCTTTTCTCCTAACAGTGATAAACAGAATATTTGCCTTTCTCTTGTAACTCTTAGCCTTCTCTCAGAGCTCCCAGCCCTTTAAAAAGTATTGTTTTTATTTTCAGTATTTTTAACCATTTTAAAGTGTACATTAACTATATGCACATTTTTTGTGCAACAGATCTTTACAGTTTTTTCATCCTGAAAAATTGAAACTCCATACCCCTTAAACAGCTCCCCATTTCCCCTTCCCCCAGCCCCTGGCAACTACTATTCTACTTTCTATAAGTTTGACTATTGTAGATACTTCATATAAGTGAAATCATGCAATATTTGGCTTTTTGTGACTTGACTTATTTCACTTAGCATAATGTCCACAAGGTTCATCCATGTTGTAGTGTATGAAAAGATTTCCTTTTCTTTTGAAGGCTGATCTATCTATCTATGTATATGTGTGTGTGTGTGTGTGTGTGTGTGTATTTCTTTATATGTTATCCATTGATGGACATTTAGGTTGCTTCCACCTCTTGGCTATTGTGAATAATGATGCAATGAACATGGATGTGAAATTATCTTTTTGAGATCCTATCTTCATTTCTCTTGGATTTTAGCTTTTAGTATTATTTTTAAACTTGTTGACTATGGAGAAGTTCAAATATACACACAAGTAGAGAAAATCGTATAATGAATATGTGGGCTGGATAAATGAGTCAGTTGTACAAAGCACCTCGCTCCTTTTGCTGAACCCCTCCCTTTCATTGAGAGTTTGTACCAGGTGATTATGTTTTGTTTTGTTCAGACCTGCGATGTTCTAGGTACATTTCATCATCTAGGCCCACCGTTAGTGACTTGAGTGCCTATCTGCAGATCATTTTATTATAGATACCAGGAGTACTGGTAGATGTAAACTAGTAGAAAAGAGTGTAGTTGACTTTTCCTAGTTACAGAAATGAGGAGCTAAACTTAGGGTGCAAAGTGGTCTTTGTGCCTGAGAGTTTTGCTCTGGTTCAGTAGCGCCCCCCAACATCAGATGCACTATTGTCCTTACAGCAGTCACTCTGAATGGTACCTAGAGGAGGCTGGGAAGATGAGTCATACAGGCAGTAATTGCTATCAGATGCAAAAGAAATTAATCCAAACTGAGAAAGCCAAGGAAGGTTATTTTCAAGGAATGCGGTGGTGACTTTGCCCTATTTCCATTGTTGTTGTTCAGTTGCTAAGTGTCCAACTCTTTGCAATCCCATGGACTGCAGCACGCCAGTCTTCCCTGTCCCACTGTCTCCTAGAGTTTGCTCAAATTCATGTCCACTGAGTTGGTGATGCTATCCAACCATCTCATCTTTTGTTGTCCCCTTCTTTTGCCTTCAGTCTTTCTCAGCATCAGGGCCTTTTCTAATGAGTTCGCTCTTCACATCAGGTGGCCAAATTATTTCCATTGACTTTGTATGTTTGATCCTCACGTCTGTTCCTAGATGAAAAAAGACAGAGCCGATGCTCAGTGAATACTCTGGGATGGTTGCCTACTAGGCTCTGGACTTTTAGCTGTGGGACCTGTGCCAAGGAAAGGAAGACTTCTAGGGGGAATGCCTCACTGGTCAGAATTGGCTGTGTGAGCAGAAAGCTATTCCTAGTGGGCCTGTGCAAAGCATACTGAGAGGGCCAACTTTTCTTTAAAGGAAAGTGAAGTCACTCAGTCATGTCCAACTCTTTGTGACCCCATGGACTGTAGCCTACCAGGCTCCTCCATCCATGGAATTTTCCAGGCAAGAGTACTGGAGTGGGTTGCCATTGCCTTCTCCAGGGGATCTTCCTGACTGAGGGATCGAACCTGGGTCTCCTGCATTGCAGGCAGACACTTTACCCTCTAAACCATCAGGGAAGCTAAGTTTTCTTTACCTTGACCCAAAATGAAGTGTTTGGTTTGGTTTAGTTTTTGGCTATGATATGGGCCTAATAAGACAACAGGATGGAGGATATATCTATTCCTCTGAATTCCCAAGGTGAGAAACTGATTCTCAGTTTTTTTTTCTGTGATCAAATACATATGATAATGTATCCCCTTTCCTCCATGTTCTGATACTTGAAGTTAATGATACGAGGATCAGGTCTGAAATTAGGGCAGTAGTTAAGAAGCTAAAGAAAATGGAGTGCTGTGGGGGCACTGACACAGCAGGACATTGATTGGATATTAACATGGGGGTATGAACATGGGTGTGTGCATGCTAAGTCGCTTCAGTCATGTCTGACTCTTTGCGACCCTACAGACTGTTGCCCACCAGGCTCTTCTGTCCATGAAATTCTCTAGGCAAGAATACTGGAGGGCTTGCCATGCCCTCCTCCAGGGTATATTCCCAACCCAGGGGTTGAACCCACATCTCCTATGTCTCCTGCATTGGCAGGCGGGTTCATTAACACTAGCACCACCTGGGAACATGGGAGCTCATAGTAAACATGTTCCTTGGAGATCATCTGTGTTTCATCATTAACTCGCAAATACTCGATTCATGAAGAAATGGACAAGAATATAGTGGTGTTATGAACTGTAGTTTTACTCAGATAAGGACAGAAGGGATGAGACAGAAGGGTTTGTCTAGCATTGTAATCACATTATAGAACTTTTGCCTTCCCCAGCAGAATAATAATTTTTGTGAAGTCATAGTAGCTTCTAACATTTTAATGAGTACTTCCTATGTGGCAGGCACTAATGAGTATAGCGCATGCATTCTTTCATTTAAGCTTCAGGTTAAAAACTTGCCCAAGTTCACAGAGCTTAGGAAGAGAGAGGACTGGTTTTCGACTCCAGGCGATCTGACTTCAGAGTCTGCACTCTTAGCCACTTCTCTATATGGCTGAATCTGACTGGCCTACTTTTCTCTCCAGTATTTTGATGCCACTGTGGTTTTTGCAGTAGTCATGTACGGATGTGAGAGTTGGACCATAAAGAAGGCTGAGCGCCGAAGAATTAGTGCTTTTGAATTGTGGTGCTGGAGAAGACTCTTGAGAGTCCCTTGGACTATAAGGAGATCAAACCCGTCAGTCCTAAAGGAAATCACCCCTGAATTTTCATTGGAAGGATGGATGCTGAGCCGAAGCTCCAATACTTTGGCCACCTGATATGAAGAGCTGACTCATTGGAAAAGACCCTGATGCTGGGAAAGATTGAAGATGGGAGGAGAAGGAGGTAACAGAGGATGAGATGGTTAGATATCATTGATGGACATGAGTTTGAGCAAACTCCTGGAGATGGTGAAGGATAGGGAATCCTGGCGTGCTGCAGTCCATGGGGTCGCAAAGAGTCAGACATGACTGAGCGACTGAACAATAACAAACAATAGTTTTTCAGGAAGAGAGTGTATCTTTGCTGAATCTGTAGCCACAGATCCGAAGTGAGAGCTGTCTTTCCTTTTGTTTCAACCTTGGGAATCTTCTTTCTACACCAATTTAAAAAAATTAGTTAGCATTTATTTAGTACCTATAATATTTTAGTAGCTTTGATACAGTATATGTGAGGCCTTATGACAATACTGTAACCTTTGTATATAATAGTTTTTAATCTTGTGGGGCTCACAGTCCATGAGGGATCGAACCTGGGTCTCCTGCATTGCAGGCAGACACTTTACCCTCTAAACCATCAGGGAAGCTAAGTTTTCTTTACCTTGACCCAAAATGAAGTGTTTGGTTTGGTTTAGTTTTTGGCTATGATATGGGCCTAATAAGACAACAGGATGGAGGATATATCTATTCCTCTGAATTCCCAAGGTGAGAAACTGATTCTCAGTTTTTTTTTCTGTGATCAAATACATATGATAATGTATCCCCTTTCCTCCATGTTCTGATACTTGAAGTTAATGATACGAGGATCAGGTCTGAAATTAGGGCAGTAGTTAAGAAGCTAAAGAAAATGGAGTGCTGTGGGGGCACTGACACAGCAGGACATTGATTGGATATTAACATGGGGGTATGAACATGGGTGTGTGCATGCTAAGTCGCTTCAGTCATGTCTGACTCTTTGCGACCCTACAGACTGTTGCCCACCAGGCTCTTCTGTCCATGAAATTCTCTAGGCAAGAATACTGGAGGGCTTGCCATGCCCTCCTCCAGGGTATATTCCCAACCCAGGGGTTGAACCCACATCTCCTATGTCTCCTGCATTGGCAGGCGGGTTCATTAACACTAGCACCACCTGGGAACATGGGAGCTCATAGTAAACATGTTCCTTGGAGATCATCTGTGTTTCATCATTAACTCGCAAATACTCGATTCATGAAGAAATGGACAAGAATATAGTGGTGTTATGAACTGTAGTTTTACTCAGATAAGGACAGAAGGGATGAGACAGAAGGGTTTGTCTAGCATTGTAATCACATTATAGAACTTTTGCCTTCCCCAGCAGAATAATAATTTTTGTGAAGTCATAGTAGCTTCTAACATTTTAATGAGTACTTCCTATGTGGCAGGCACTAATGAGTATAGCGCATGCATTCTTTCATTTAAGCTTCAGGTTAAAAACTTGCCCAAGTTCACAGAGCTTAGGAAGAGAGAGGACTGGTTTTCGACTCCAGGCGATCTGACTTCAGAGTCTGCACTCTTAGCCACTTCTCTATATGGCTGAATCTGACTGGCCTACTTTTCTCTCCAGTATTTTGATGCCACTGTGGTTTTTGCAGTAGTCATGTACGGATGTGAGAGTTGGACCATAAAGAAGGCTGAGCGCCGAAGAATTAGTGCTTTTGAATTGTGGTGCTGGAGAAGACTCTTGAGAGTCCCTTGGACTATAAGGAGATCAAACCCGTCAGTCCTAAAGGAAATCACCCCTGAATTTTCATTGGAAGGATGGATGCTGAGCCGAAGCTCCAATACTTTGGCCACCTGATATGAAGAGCTGACTCATTGGAAAAGACCCTGATGCTGGGAAAGATTGAAGATGGGAGGAGAAGGAGGTAACAGAGGATGAGATGGTTAGATATCATTGATGGACATGAGTTTGAGCAAACTCCTGGAGATGGTGAAGGATAGGGAATCCTGGCGTGCTGCAGTCCATGGGGTCGCAAAGAGTCAGACATGACTGAGCGACTGAACAATAACAAACAATAGTTTTTCAGGAAGAGAGTGTATCTTTGCTGAATCTGTAGCCACAGATCCGAAGTGAGAGCTGTCTTTCCTTTTGTTTCAACCTTGGGAATCTTCTTTCTACACCAATTTAAAAAAATTAGTTAGCATTTATTTAGTACCTATAATATTTTAGTAGCTTTGATACAGTATATGTGAGGCCTTATGACAATACTGTAACCTTTGTATATAATAGTTTTTAATCTTGTGGGGCTCACAGTCCTTTTTGAGTCTGATGACAGCTTTGGATCTTCTTTCCAGAAAAATTTACCTATGCACATACACATAATATTGTGCACAACTGCAGAGGTGGCTTCTAGAATCTTCTGAAGCCTATCTTCTAGCAGGTCATGGACTCCATGGTAAGAACTCTTGCCCCATACAACCTTTCCCAGCTTCTTTGGTGTCAGGAGGCCAGGTAGTGGGGGTGGGGGGAGGGCCTTACCTCCTTTCTTCTCAGAGAGAAATGTTTATATAGCTTAGGTTCCTGGATTAACCAAACGTCTATGAACATTCTTTCCTTCTCTCTTATACATAGGACTCCAAGGGAAGAATGCAGACGATCAAATGTGTGGTTGTGGGAGATGGGGCTGTAGGTAAGACCTGCCTCCTCATCAGTTACACAACAAATGCCTTTCCTGAGGAGTATATCCCCACTGTCTTTGACAACTATAGTGCCCAGACATCTGTGGATGGCCAGATTGTCATCCTGAACCTCTGGGACACAGCTGGCCAAGAAGAGTATGACCGACTGCGAACACTCTCCTACCCCCAGACCAATATCTTCGTCATTTGCTTTTCTATTGGCAACCCATCTTCTTATGCCAATGTGAGGCATAAGTGGTACCCCGAGGTGTCCCATCATTGCCCGAATGTACCTATTTTGCTGGTAGGCACCAAGAGGGACCTGCGAAGTGACCTTGAGACTGTGAAGAAGCTAAAGGAACAGAGTCAAGTGCCCACAACTCCTCAGCAAGGCACTTCCCTGGCTAAGCAGGTGGGGGCTGTGAAATATCTGGAATGTTCAGCCCTGATGCATGATGGGGTCCGTGAGGTATTTTTGGAAGCCATCCGGGCTGTGCTTTACCCTGCCACAAAGAAGAACACCAAGAAGTGTGTCCTCTTATAGCTTTTGGGATGCTGCTTGGGGACTGTACCTATGGAGAAAAAGGAGGAAATTCCCTTGATAGCATTTAACATTGCCAGCGTGAGCCACTTATCTCTTCTCCTGGAAACCCTAGGCTCCAGGTTATTTGGCTTTTGGGGGAATGAAGAGAGGCTAGTTTGTACTTGGCTGCTTTGAAATTCAGTCTGAACCTTTTAGAGAAAGTTTGAGAGTGAGAGAGTGTGCGTCTCTCCTGTTGAAGTGATGAGAGGAGACATCACCAGATGTTCTTTTCGGCACTGGCCAGGCCACGACTAAGCAGATCAGCCTAGTACTGTTCTTTGTAGGCTTTTGCTTGACTGTTTGAAATCTAATTTCAGCTTTTCTGGATGTATTTATCATTGAGCTAGTACCTCACAGAAGGAGAAGTTTTCAAATCATTACCTGAAGCTTTCTGATATACTAATTTTTGGAAACCATTTTAGGTGTGATTCCTGAGTGTTCTCAGTGTTGACATATTCTTTCCATTCTTGAGATGAGACATTTTTTGCAATAATGGTTAAGCAGCATTTCTAGAGTTCTGTGAGATCATAACAGATGTTTCTTAAAGTGTTCTATGGGCCTCTGGCCTTTTGAGATGGCTCACGCTCCATCTGTGGAGTGTGTTTCTCTCTTAATAAGCCTGCTTCTTACCTAAAACAAAAAATGGTTCTGTGGTCAAATAAGGCAAGAATCACTGATTTAAATAATGCCGAATAGTTTCTTTTACTACAGGAAGTTTTATTACTTTTAATAAGTATGCAATATATTTCCCAAACTTATTTCACTGAACTTTTGTTTTTTGGTCCCATGCAGCACCTATTAACATCTCTGGGAACACAGTTACAGAGATGCTGGGTTACTGGGGACTGGGTATTCCCATGGTGGAGACTTAAAAAAACATAACGTGGTCCTATTCTTTGTGATGTTTCCTTCTCTGTGCCTTTGAAAGGAATGTTTACCAGCCATGGCCTTGTTATTGATTCCTCTTCCAATCCTCAAGAGGTGGGTTTGGCACTTAGTCATAACAGTACATTGTCTGTGGGATCTGATGTTCAGATTTGCTTTCTGATTCTGCTAGCATTCTGGGCCCTGTGAAGTGAAAAACTGTGTCTCTGAGGTTTTTGTGTGGCCCTTTCTTCTCATATCACCCTTCCACTGTAAGGAAAGACTACTGAAGATTAACCCTCTAAGTGAAACCAATGAAACAACCAAACAAGTAAGATGTCCTGCCAGTCACTCTCAAGGGGTTCTGTGATTCCTTCTGAGACATCTCTTCTGCTGTCATTCCTCTGAGTCATTATAAAGACTACCCTGCTCTCTTCCTGTTCCTCCCTCCTCTATATGTCTCCCTGTTTGTGTGTGTTCATCCCTGTGTGCCTTGTGGGTTTGCTCCAAGAGTGTTGGAGTATGTTGGGTTTTCAGGCCGAAGGGGCTGTCCTCACCCTTGTGGCAGTTTTGTTGGCTTTCCTCAATCTGCTCTGGGGTGAGATGAGTTGACTTCTGTATCCCCGTGGACCTGCTGATCCTTCCCCCAGCTGTATTTTTGACCTTCTTCCTTTGATATGGAAGGAACACTTCGCTACCTGACAGATAGTGGTCAGCAATTCCACCATGCACATGTCCTTTCATCCTGCCAGAATAGCATGGGATTTTTGAGAGTTTGGGAAATGGAGCTAAAAGGATCTCATACCTCCCCTTGGGGTGGGTGAAGTACCTGTGCTTTGCTCTGTGATTGTCTTGCTGTTGCTCTTTGACAAGATAAGATCATAGTAACCTCAAGTTGACTGAACCTCCTGGATAGGGTTGCCAGATAAAATAATTTTTTAAACCAATTTTTTAGTGTAAGTAAGTGTGTATCTTGCAATATCTGGGACATGCTTAACACTAAAAAATTGTTTTCTGTTTATCTGAGATTCAGAGTTAATGGGGCATCCTGTATTTTTATTTGCTAAATCTGTTAACTCTACTCTTTGAGAATCTGGAACCTGGAGGTCAAGCAAATATCAAGTATTGATAGAAGATAAAAGGTTATATAAATACTCTGTTCTTCTCCTTTTCTTCT
This sequence comes from Cephalophus harveyi, assembly GCA_006410635.1. Classification (NCBI taxonomy): domain Eukaryota; kingdom Metazoa; phylum Chordata; class Mammalia; order Artiodactyla; family Bovidae; genus Cephalophus; species Cephalophus harveyi. The sequence continues at coordinate 157,432 of SJYT01040319.1, forward strand.
GGTTTCCCTTTTCCCTCACAGTGGACTAAAGTGCTTTTTCTTTTTCCTTCATCACTGAACTCGACACTTCACGCAATATTCCGTTGGTGTGTATGTCTACAATGTGAATTGTCTAAAGCTGTGGAGGATCCAAGATGAATACTGTTGTCCAGCACTTGCCTTCTCAATTCCAATGTACTGTATCTATTTTCCAGTGTGCAACTCAGGGTCTCCTGAGGCTGGCAGGGATTCTGTATGAGCAGTGTGTTAACTGGAAGAGGGTGAGTGTGGCCCTCCTCAACTAAGGCTCAATAGCACTTTGGAAAGTGGGGCTATTACCTTAGTAATGTGGCCACTATGGAAGTTAACTGGCTTCTGGGCACTAGGCCCACCGGCCTTGTGTAAAATCACTGAGTTTTTCCAAAGACAGTCAAAGGGAAGTATATTCCAGTCTCACGATGTTCTGATTGATGCCACCTTGGGTGCTCACAGGACTTCATGGTTGAAAGGGGCTAGAAACATGGCTGTCATCTGGGTCTCTGGGAACTTTCTATTTAGCTACTGAAATCTTTTAAATTAGCTTTTAATTTAATAGTGCCTCCTGCTCCTCTTTTGCCTGTTAAATTCACAAGTGTAAGCCTGGGTTTGGTTTGGGCAAACTTGTGTTCTCTAATAAATGGAGGTGTGATCCACAAGTCTGAGTGAGTGGTTTTGTATTGCTCTGATTTAATAATCTTAAGTATACACTGACATCTTGGTTTTTATATTTAATTTATATGAAGACTAACTACTCATATCACTTTTAAATTTTTCATAAGGAAAGCTAATAAACTTTTCTGATTTTATTGGGTTTGTTGCTTTCTAAAAATCCAAGCAATTCCTCACCACCACCCCTTTGTCTTGTGTGTGTGTTAATTGCTATCTTGTCCAACTCTGCAACCTCAGAGACTGTAGCCCACCAGGCTCCTCTGTCCATGGAATTCTCCAGACAAGAATACTGGAATGGGTTGCCATGCCCTTTCTCCAGGGGATCTTCCCAACCCAGGGATTGAACCTGGGTCTCCTGCCTTGGCAGGTGGATTCTTTACCGTCTGAGCCACCAGGGAAAGTGAATGGTTTCTAAATGCTTTTCAGCTTGCAAAGGATGAAATAACTATAACTGTCATATTGCATATGGCACCTATGTGTAACTGTACTTATTTTTCTACATCACATAATCAGCGTAAGGAATTGTCTGTCCTGCTAACACTGATTCTCTAGTTCCTGCCCACCTCTCACCTATTCATCTCCAGGATTTAGCTTCATATCCTGGTTTTCAGTAATGACGGATTAGTTAGTTCCCTGTTGGTGATTTTTCTCACTTGTTTACGCTACATTCAGTAAACAATTATCAAGCTCTTATTGTGTTACAGGCTTGACTGTGCCAGGGGCTAGGAAAGATTCTGCATTTAATATCTTTTGCCTCTTCCACTTAGCTCAGAAAAATCTCCTCCTGTTTGTTTTAAAAATGAACTAAGGAATTCCCTGGTGGTCCAGTGGTTAAGACTGTGCTTTCACTACTGAGGGCACAGGGTCAATCCTCCCTCCTCCCCGCAAAATACCTAATCTTGGCTGGCAACTGTAAATAATGCTGGTATACTAGTAAGTGCACAAGGAAGAGCAAAACCATGTTTTTTGTTTTTAAAAACCACTTTATTGAGGTATAATTTACATACTATACAATTCACCCATTTTAAGTGTACAATGTAACAATTTTGAGTAAATTTACTGAGTCATGCAACCATTACCAAAATTCAGTTTGACATTTCCATCACTGCAAAGAGATCCCTCATGTGGTTAATCCCCTGTTCCCATCCCCAGCCCTTCATATAAATGGAATTAAATATGTGGCCACTTGGAACTCTTCTTTCATTTAGCAAAATCTTCTCAAGGTTCATCCGTTTTGTAGCAAATATGGGTAGTCATTTCTTTTTATTACTGAATAATATTCTACTGTATGGGGTACACCATATTTTATCTACTCATAGTTGAGGGACGTTTGGATTGTTTCTACACTTTGGCTGTTACAAATAATGCTGCTGTGAACCTTCATATAGGTTTTGTGTGGGTATGTTTTCCACTGTCTCGGGTATATACCTGGTAGTAGAATTGCTGGGTCATATAGTTCAGTTCAGTTCAGTTGCTCAGTCGTGTTTGACTCTGTGCAACCCCATGAACTGCAGCACACCAGGCCTCCCTGTCCATCACCAACTCCGGGAGTCCACCCAAACCCATGTCCATTGAGTCGGTAATGTCATCCAACCATCTCATCCTCTGTCATCCCCTTCTCCTCCTGCCCCCAATCCCTCCCAGCATCAGAGTCTTTTCCAATGAGTCAACTCTTCGCATGAGGTGGCCAAAGTATTGGAGTTTCAGCTTCAACATCAGTCCCTCCAATGAACACCCAGGACTGGTCTCCTTTAGGATGGACTGGTTGGATCTCCTTGCAGTCCAAGGGACTCTCAAGAGTCTTCTCCAACACCACAGTTCAAAAGCATCAGTTCTTTGGCGCTCAGCCTTCTTTATAGTCTAACTCTCACATCCATACATGACCACTGGAAAAACCATAGCCTTGACTAGACAGACCTTTGTTGACAAAGTAATGTCTGCTTTTTAATACGCTGTCTAGGTTGGTCATAACTTTCCTTCCAAGGAGCAAGCGTCTTAATTTCATGGATGCAGTCACCATCTGCAGTGATTTTGGAGCCCAGAAAAATGAAGTCATATAGTAAATTAATGCAAAACCACATTTTGAGTCAAGAATGGCATCTTTAATATTTATAGTAACTGAAATCCCCTTCCACATTCTACATGTCTCTACCTCATTGAATCTGCTTTTCCATAAGCACAAGATTCAAGAGACTATATAAGATACATTAAAAAGCATTCCACTTTGCTTTTTTGTCTTATTAGTTAGGCTGCTGCTGCTGCTAAGTCGCTTCAGTCGTGTCTGATTCTGTGCGACCCCATAGACGGCAGCCCACCAGGCTCCCCCGTCCCTGGGATTCTCCAGGCAAGAACACTGGAGTGGGTTGCCATTTCCTTCTCCAATGCATGAAAATGAAAAGTGAAAGTGAAGTCGCTCAGTTGTGTCCGACTCCTAGCGACCCCATGGACTGTAACCCACCAGGCCCCTCCATCCATGGGATTTTCCAGGCAAGAGTACTGGAGTGGGTTGCCATTGCCTTCTCCATTAGTTAGGCAATAGTATTCTATTAACTTTTCATTACCAAAATGCATTTCAGCTACATGCAGGTTTTGGCAGACTTGTCATCTGGTCTAGAAATGCAACTACTATCAAAATATTCCAGTCTCCTCCTGGGTTTGTTTTCTGTTTTCCTCTCTTGTTCTGAACCAGACCAACATTTGTCTCTGAAAAAGAAAAAATTCCACGGAATATTCATACAATGAAGTAATATGTAGATATAAAAAAACTGAGGAAGAATGCTATTAAGTGGTATGGTGTGGTTTCCAGACTATATTAGTAAGTGGAAAAAAAGGCAAGGTGAAAAGAATATATATAGTGTGCTATCTTGTGTTTAACCAAAAAAAAAGAAAATATACACTCATTTGCATATATTTGCTGAAAGAAACACAGGAAGTATAAATAGTGAATTATGCTGTACACCTGAAACTAATGTGTTAGTGTCAATTATACTTCAACTGAAAAGAAAAAAACACAGGAAGGATAAACAAGAAATTAATGAAAATGGGTACTTATATGGAGTCGGTGGCAATGGGGCACAGGGCATGGGAGCAAGACTTGTCTGGAAATAGCTTTTTATATAGTTTTGACTTTGAGCCACATGAAAGTTTACATATTTTAAAAATAATGTATCATTTTTACTAAAAAGGATGATAAAAGCAAATCCTAAACTTGAATATAAATGAAAAAAACTCCACAGAGGAAAAAAAATGATTCATGTAATTAAAAAAAATTTTTTTCTTATTTCTGGCCAGGATGCAAGGCATGTGGGATCTTAGTTCCCTGACCAGGGATTGCACCTGTGCCCCCTGCAGTGGCAGCATGGAGTCTTAACCACTGGACTGCCAGGGAAGGCCCTGATTCACGTAATTTTTAAACACAGTACACTGTATATCCTTAACAGGATGTAGTCTAAGGACAGAAGACTGCAAAGGACTTCTGAACTTTACTTAGGCTAATTGTTGGTAGTGGTATTGGTCTTATAATTCTGAAGAGTACATATATATTGGTGTTGGGGACCGGAGTTTTCATTGTAAGAGAAGCAAGATATGAATATGAAATGGGGGAAGACGAGGGAGGACTCTGTGGTGTTAGATTTGAATTGAAGGTATTATTATAAAGTCTTTTCTTTTTTTTTTTAGTTCTCTCCACTGAAAGGGCCTAAAAGTGATGATTCCCCAGTTTCTAAACACCATTCCCCACTAAAAGGAACCAGGGCTCCTTGGACAAATAACGTATACCAGGTCCAGGACAGGGAATGCAGAGTGAGCCTGGAACATCTTGTGTCAAAAAGCGAGGAAGTGCTCAAAGACTAATGGAGTCATGTCAAAAGGACACAAGAGCCAGAGTGACAAATTTGGAACAGTTTGAGGATCAAAAAAGGAAAATATGGTGTTAGACTGTAACACATTAAAATAAAAATGCAAGAATGGAGGTAAGTAAAGGGAAAGTTCTTCTTTACTGAGTAAGTACGATTAATAAATGTAGAAGGAATTAAGAATTAGAAAAATCACCCTTTGGCACTCACACTCTGTTGAGTCCTGCCCCAGGCCACAGGTGTGAGACCACCAAAGCCTCGGCAGAGCCCAGAACCAAGGTCACCTCCAAAGCTGACTGAGCCCCTTGGTAACCTTGCCAAGAGCCCCCTGATCATCACTAACTGACTCCCAGTTAAGCAAAGATGCCCACTCCAGTAATATAGTGTCCCAATCAATCACCTAACGTCAACCTTCTAGCAGGAATTTTGTCTTGAGGCTATCTACAAACTGGCTATTAACCTACGAAAAAAAAAAAACAAACACATCAACTCTCCCTGGTCTGTCAGGAGGTCTGCTTGCTTCACTTGCCGTGCCCACTTTATCTCTGTTCTTTGTTCTTAATACATTCACTCCCTTCTGAAATGCTCTGTGTCTGGAAATTCTTTTCCAACCTGCGCTTGGAGTGTCTCAACATTTGGTGGCCCATACTACTCTCCCCGTGAGAGAGCCCCACTCTCCTTTCCTCTTTCTTTTCTTTTACCTTGAGCCCTCTGCCAACAGGCAAGTAGCTGTGGAAGCAATTAAGGAACTCTGCCAGAGTTACTCTCTGGTGTGTTCCAAAGGCTCCACTGCCCACAGTACCCCAGTAGCCACCACCCAAGCAGGTGAGGGCTCTCTTTTCCTTTTTCCTCCTTCTCCCTTGAGCTGAGGGCCAGGCCAATAAAACTGTGCAGGCACAGGTCAGGCACTTAAAAGCCACTAGAAAAGACTCCCATGGTAGGATAAGGGGGTCACAGAACAGACCAGGCTACCAGAGCATCTGCCCTCAGCAAGACAACTTCTATGCACCATGTTAGGCACATATTGGTTCAAGCAAAACACAGTCCATTCCCCAGGCCACCAGCTTCCTGGTAGGACTACAAGGTGGATTCCTCAGCCTGTCCTCTCTGTCTCTCACTTTTCCTTTCTCTGTCCGGATTAATTTACAGGAACCTAGGAGCAACCTCTGAATCATCCTAGAGAGTGCCTTCCATGTTTCAGGGAATTGCTAAAAGGTGAGTCACTGTTGGTTCTGGGAAACTCTTTCCTGTCCTTTCTGGCCCTACTCACCACATGAATTTTCACACTGTTTGTGCCTAGGCTTGTTTCTAGCCACAGGGTTTTGTGCCACTCTCTGTCACATGTTCAGGGGGTCACCCACCTCTAACTATTGGATGCAATTGTTAGGACAGTTGGCCATTAGCCACACGGTGCCTTGTTGCACGCAGAGGGTTCATTGGGACATGGAGGACTCTTTCTGTGGCCGGTGAACTCTCAGTACCGCCATTCCAAGAATGGGCTCAGGTATGTCTCAAGAACCACCTTCAGACTCACCTCTGGGTTGTATTCCCAGGACCTGGAAAAAATTTGACCCTGAAAATCCTAAAAAAGAAAAGGCTCACATTCTTTTGCAACAAAACATGGAGCCAGTACAAATTGGGAAAGCAAGAAAAATGGCCTCTGAATGGCATGCTTAAATTATAACATAATCTCCACCTTGACCTCTTTTGCTGTTCCTTATGCTCAAACCTTTATGGCACTCAGTCAGAATCTGGACCTAAGGGATTCATGCTACATGTCTTTCTGTTGCTGCCCTATCCCCTCATTCCCCCTCTGTCTCTCGCTCTCCATCAGATCTCCTAGCTCAGGACTTTCTCCTATAATCAAAAGCCAGGAAAAAAACTCTCCTAACATTCTAAAGAATTCCCTTCTAACTCTTATCTCTAGGGGTGGGCGTGGAGGGAGGAGAAGAAAGTGGGAAAAGAACCAAGCTTCCCCTAATGCTTCAAATTCTCTTACTCCTTCAGATTCTTCTGATCAAACTAACATCCCATCTCCCCAGAAAAAAAAGTCCCGGCGGGGACACCATCTTATCAGTCAGTCTGCCCCTGTCATCAGAGCCAATTTGAGAACTCTAATTTAAATTTAGCTATGAACTATGACTACAAAAAGGAGAGATGACATTTTTGACACTGGATAGCCATGATATTCTTTAGACCCGGAGGAAAAAACTGGTTAAAATGAAATCTTTTTGAAATTATAAAACTGGTTCTTTTTGTATGTGCAATTAATTAGGATAAAGCTGGCTTATTAAAATACCTTTTTTTTTTTAGAGCTTTGACCCTACCTGAGAAAACAGAAACATGCCCAGGAAAAAAAACCTGAGGTTAACGCCTATCATGTCCTTGAGATACAGAGCCCACTCTGCCTGAGACTCCAGCTGTGAGCAAATTAGTAGAACTTCAAGCCAAGGGGAAAAAAGGGCAAAGAGACATTTTAAATCTGAAGCGAAAATTGAGATCTCGGTCCAGATTTATGTATGTCTCAGTGTGTATCTTTGTCTTTGAATAATACTGCTGAAGTTATTTTGTCAATGAGCTCTATTTAATTGGCCTAAAGACAAGTAAGTGCTTATAAATAAAATAATTCTAAATTCAAGAAAAATGAAACTAAATGAATTTCAGGTACATGTGAACTGGGAAATATCCACTATTAAATTAATACCTGGTATTAACATTTGTTAATGTGATTAATATAGATGTATCTTAAGAATTGACTGTGAAGAAACTTTTAAGGAAAGAAAATGCAAATAACGTAAGAGCTTTGGGTGATTTATATTTACAAATCTACAAAATGATGATATAAAGGACAGTTCATGGTTGCTGAAGGAAAGTAGGATGTGTGTTTTTAATAAAAAGGTATAAGGAATGGAATTTCATTCTATTAAGGGAAAATCAAGCAGGGCAAAGGCTAATAAGAGTTTTGCCAAGAGAACGCACTGGTCATAGCAAACACCCTCTTCCAACAACACAAGAGAAGACTCAACACATGGACATCGCCAGATGGTCAATACCAAAATCAGATTGATTATATTCTTTGCAGCCAAAGATGGAGAAGCTCTATATAGTCAGCAAAAACAAGACCGGGAGCTGACTGTGGCTCAGATCATGAACTCTTTATTGCCAAATTCAGACTTAAATTGAAGAAAGTAGGGAAAACCACTAGACCACTCAGGTATGACCTAAATCAAATCCCTTACAATTATACAGTGGAAGTGACAAATAGATTCAAGGAATTAGATATGATAGAGTGCCTGAAGAACTATGGACAGAGGTTGGTGACATTGTGCAGGAGGCAGGGATCAAGACCATCCACAAGAAAAAGAAATGCAAAGGCAAAATGCTTGTCTGAGGAGGCCTTACAAATAGCTGAGAAAAGAGGAGAAGCTAAAGACAAAGGAGAAAAGGAAAGATATACCCATTTGAATGCAGAGTTCCAAAGAATAGCAAGGAGAGATAAGAAAGCCTTCCTCCATGATCAATGCAAAGAAATAGAGGAAGACAATAGAATGGGAAAGACTAGAGATCTCTTCAAGAAAATTAGAGATACCAAGGGAACATTTCATGCAAAGATGGGCACGATAAAAGACAGAAATGGTATGGACCTAACAGAAG
>SJYT01040319.1:166009-249106 GCA_006410635.1 Cephalophus harveyi
TATCAATAACCTCAGATATGCAGATGACACCACACTTATGGCAGAAAGCGAAGAACTAAAGAGCCTCTTGATGAAAGTGAAAGAGGAGAGTGAAAACGTTGGCTTAAAACTCAACGTTCAGAAAACGAAGATCGTGGCATCTGGTCCCATCACTTCATGGGAAATAGATGGGGAAACAATGGAAACAGTGACTTTATTTTGGGGGGCTCCAAAATCACTGCAGATGGTGACGTCAGCCATGAAATTAAGACACTTGCTCCCTGGAAGAAAAGTTATGACTAACCTAGACAGCATATTAAAAAGCAGAGACATTACTTTGCCAAGAAAGGTCCATCTAGTCAAAGCTATGGTTTATCCAGTAGTCATGTATGGATGTGAGAGTTGGACTATAAAGAAAGCTGAGTGCCGAAGAATTGATGCTTTTGAACTGTGGTGTTGGAGAAGACTCTTGAGAGTCCCTTGGACAGCAAGGAGATCCACCCAGTCCATCCTAAAGGAAATCAGTCCTGAATATTCATTGGAAGGACTGATGCTGAAAACTGACTCATTTGAAGACTGAAGGTAGGAGAAGGAGATGACAGAGGATGAGATGGTTGAATGGCATCACTGACTCAATGGACATGAGTTTGAGTAAACTCTGGGTGTTGGTGATGGACAGGGAAGCCTGGCATGGTGCAGTCCGTGGTGTCGCAAAGAGTCGGACACGACTGAGCAACTGAACTGAACTGACTGAAGGGAAAATGAGTTAAGTCTGAACTTACTGGTGGCTGTTCTCTGAATGGGCAAATAAAGTGATGAATACAGAAAGTGAAAGAAAGTTTTGTGAGAAGTGGACCCCGAGAAGAGAGTTTTGTGCATGGTACAAGTTTCTTAAGACATTAAACTGCCTTTGAAATCTTTTATTGTTACTGTGCCTAAGTGAATAACTATTGTTTCACAGTGAATATAAGCTGGTACCAAACTGGAATTTGGTTTTCTCTCCTTGTTAAATGAACAAAGTTTTCTTAGAATGCAGCTTTTTGATAACAGACTATGTAAATTCCTTTGCCTTTAAGTGATTTATATTTGTTTTTAAAATCTTTTGTTACTTTGGTAAACTATTATTTCACAATGATCTATGAAGACTATGACACACATAGACAAAGCTCATTCCACTTCTACAAAAATTAATCCCTCATTTACTCCTAAATTAGGGAATTTAAAATGGATAAACAATGGCCCTAAATCAGGATTATGGGAAATCCAAGATAGCCGCTTGGCTTTTCCTGGCTCCCTGACAAGCCTCACTTTTATTTGATGGGATAAAGTCTTTCCTAACTTCAGGGTTAATGCTCTCACAACAGAGGGAAAAATGGTTAAAAATGTGCTTTGCACTTTGGGTATACTTTCTACAATCTCCAGTGATCAAGGCACACACTTCACTGGACAAATCATACCATCATTAACAAAAACTTTTCAAACTTCTTAAAACTATCACTGTCACTATCAACCTCAGTCTTTAGGTAAGGACAACAGAAGAAAAACTAATTACATGGGACTAAACAAACTGCTAAATATGATTACAATTTTCATGACTTTTTGTCTGACATATTACTAGCTTCTGATCTTTGTTTTCAGATATCAAGAAGCTTTTCTCCTCAAGCTACTTATGGTTTAAAACAATTTGGTAATCTACACCTGTGGGTAAAATTAAAACATTTTTCTTTTCTCTCTGCCTTGTCCCTCTAGAAATTGGAGACCCTTGAGTTCTGAATAGATTTATCAGGTAAATAAAAAGATTGCCTCCTGACATATACAAACACCTCAAAGTATAGTGGAGACCTCTAGAAGAAAAAACTCCACCTCAACAAAAACTGATGATAGGCCTGTGGCATCTATAGTCAATGGACCAAACTTATTTTAAAAACAAATTAGTCTTGGCTGTGTTTTTAAAAAATGGGAATAATTTCAGAAAAAAAATATATTTCACTGAATACTAAATTCTAGTTTTTTTAGTTAAGGTCTGTGTTTACTGAAGATTCACTTCTCATTTAGTCCCTTGCTGTTATGTTATAATGTTACAAGATAAAAATCAGATGCTTCATGATCTACAACCAGGAGATCAACATCAGACTATAGTCATTCAACAAACTAAGTCAGACAACATGGTATATACTGGACTACACCTAAAAAAAGTTCTTAAATTCTTGTGAACTTACTATTACTGCAAACTATATTATTTTCCATATTGCCATTTTTATAAGACTATTCTCTTACATTACCAAATGTGTGACTGAGCCTCTAATAAAATGATGATACATAGTTCCATATGAAATCAATGATTGTAATAATGTAACTCTAGATGGGAAGAAGTAACAAGAGGGAATATTTTCCTGGACTATAAGAGACTATTAGTAACACAGATAAGGTCCAGGACTTTTGCTACTTTCATGGCCTAGTCCAGTAACAGCACATTGAGTGGCCAATCAAAATATCTTCACTAGACTTGGGAATGAGCATTCCTAGCAATGTGGGACAACATGATCATAAAATACCCCTAAACCAATGGTCAAATTTAAGGCAATGAAAGGGCCCTGCCGACTGAAAACTGGCACTTGCCATCTGCCTGTACAAAGAGTAAATCAGGAGCCACTCCAGTTGCTGACTTTCAACACCCCCTGAAAGGAGTTCAGGGTAGAAATCATGAATGAGACATTCTGTGCTCTGGGGAAAACTGGCAGGACAGGCCTCAGATTGTTATATATTTTCAAGAAAAGATTTTCATAGCCCAAATTCTTGCATCTTCTCATACCTAGAGAAATACCAACATCACAAGCCAACATCTAGCCCTGGTTCTCCTGGCTAGCCCCTCTTCTAGGCCCCTTAGCAGCTTTTCTACTTCTATTCATCTTGGGGCTATGTATCTCTGCTGCTGCTGCTGCTAAGTTGCTTCAGTTGTGTCCGACTCTGTGCAACCCCACAGATGGCAGCCCACTGGGCTCCGCCATCCCTGGGATTCTCCAGGCAAGAACACTGGAGTGGGTTGCCATTTCCCTCTCCAATGCATGAAAGTGAAAAGTGAAAGTGAAGTCGCTCAGTCGTGTCTGACTCAGCGACCCCATGGACTGCAGCCTACCAGGCTCCTTCGTCCATGGGAGTTTCCAGGCAAGAGTACTGGAGTGGGATGCCATTGCCTTCTCCGAGTATGTATCTCTAACTTCCTATTGTTTCTTCTAAACTATGGTAAATAAATCTCCAGATGGTACTACAAGGATATCAGCTGGCTGACATATGGATTATGTTGGAACAAGTGGTCTTGTCATTCCATGGAGTCTCATCTTCCTCCATATGTGCACCCTGACAGAAAGTGGGCATCGGGACCCAGACCCCATGATGCCCCTGTCCAGCAGGAAGAAGCCAGAGCAGTCTCTGCCCCTTTCCCCAATGACCTGTGTCCCCATGTCCCGTGGAGATAGGCAGGTAGTTAGACATGAGCAGGGCATTCAGGGTCCAAAAATTTGGCCCATTAATAAGAAGGGGGGGAATGTTGAATCCTGCCCCAGGCCATAGGTATGAGGCCTTGCACCAAGGCCTCAGAAGCAGAGCCCAGAACCAAAATCACCTCTGAAGCTGACTGAGCTCCTTTGTAACCTTGCCAAAAGCCCCCTGATCATCAGTAACAAGCTTCCTGACTCCCAATTAAGCAAAGATGCCCACTCCATTAAATACCCTAAAGCATCCCAGCCAATCCCAGCCAGTCAACCTTCCAGCCAGAATTTTGTCTTAAGGCTATATAAATTGGTTATCAACCCACAAACACCATCAACTCTCCTTGGTCTGTCAGGAGGTCGGCCTGCTTCACTCATAGTACCCACTTTAATCTCTTTTGGTTCTTAATAAACTCACTCCCTTCATAAATGCTCTGTCTGGAAATTCTCTTCCAACTGTGTTCCAACTGCCTGAACACTCTCCTAATATAATTGATTCAGGAAAGGATCATCGACAGATGCTACAACCTTTGGGTGTAAGGACAATGGGGAACAGAATGTTCATACAATTTCAAAGTATCACCCCCATAGATTATTCACTAATTACAAAAGGAAAAATGTGCCATTGCAATGGAGAGATCTGTTGGGCACTTTCTTGAAGCGCTCAAATTTAGCAGTTTGGGACATTGGGACAACCTGACATTGTGCCTTCTGATGGCCAGTAAGATATTTAACCAGAATCACTCTGAAGAAAAGGCTACACGAATTCATAGTATAGAATATTTTCAAGACAATTTCCCTGGATTCTTTCAAATAGGTAGTGTCATGCAATACAAAGAAAAATGCTGGTGGATTCTGAATTCAGAGGCTAAAGAAAGATAAATGCATGAACCTTGAGTTGATCTCAGATTGAAATGTAAAATGCTCCAATTAAGACAACTGAGGAAATTTAAACGTGGATTGTATGTTAAATGATATTGACTTAACAGTAAGTTTTAAAGATGTGCTAATTGCTTCAGTTGTCCGACTCTGTGCGACCCCATAGACGGCCTCCTACCAGGCTCCTCTGTCCCTGGGATCCTCCAGGCAATAACACTGGAGTGGGTTGCCATTTCCTTCTCCTATTCAGGAAAGTGAAACGTGAAAGTGAAGTCGACTCTTAGCGACCTCATGGACTGCAGCCCACCAGGCTCCTCCATCCATGGGATTTTCCAGGCAAGAGTACTGGAGTGGGGTGCCATTGCCTTCTCCGAATAGTATTATGGTGAACGACAGAGGATGAGATGGCTGGATGGCATCACCAACTCGATGGACACGAGTTTGAGTGAACTCTGGGAGTTGGTGATGGACAGGGAGGCCTGGCGTGCTGTGATTCATGGGGTCGCAAAGAGTCGGACACAACTGAGCGACTGAACTGAACTATGTAGAAAAGTGTTAGTCACCCAGTCAAGTCCGACTCTCTGCGAGCCTATGGATTGGGACCCACCAGGCTTCTCCATCTATGAGATTTTCCAGGCAAGAATATTGGAGTGGGTTATCGTTCCTTTCTCCAGGGGAACCTCCCCAACCCAGGGATCAAAACCGGGTCTTCCGCATTGCAGGCAGACTCTTAACCGTCTGAGCCACTAGGGAAGACTATTTTTAAGGGTGAAGAATCACAGTATCTGTAACCCACATTCAAATGGTTCAGGATTTGAAAAACTAGCAAAATGTTAAAATCATGAATCTAGGTGAAGGGTCGGTTGTTCATTTTTCTCATCTCTTACTTTCATATTTTCCAAAAAAGGAGGGAAGGAAATCTATTTTTATAAGGGAATGTCAATTCAAAACAACTAACTTGCACTAGTGCCTTCGGCACAGTGCGATACACGGCCAGTTTCTCTTTGGGACTGTGCAATAAAGGCGCCGACAGCGCAGACGGGAAGAACGTGAACGTGCGTGCTCAGTCGTGTCCGACTCTGCAAATTCTATGGGCTGTATCCAGCCAGGCTCTTCTGTTCATTCCAGGCAAGTATACAAGAGCGGGTTACCATTTCCTCCTCCAGGGAATCTTCCCAACCCGGGGATCGAACCCACGTTTCCTGTGTCTCGGCATTGCAGTCAGAACATTCTTTACCACTTAGAGCCATCCCAGAAGCCCACAGAACAGAAGAAACGGTTCTAATTCTCATTTCCGTGGCAACGAGGAAGTGGGTCACGTGACCCACGAATCACCTTCTGATTGGAGGAAGATCCGTCGTTCTTCCCCAAGGTACTGAGACAGCGCCTGCGCAGATTAGCAGAGGCGGGAGGGACCAAACATTCTCTTCGACCAACGGTTTTTCACAGATCCAGCCTCCCGATCGCGTATTGTCCAATCAAAAGCCCCTAGTAACGTAGTGTCACCAATTCTCCCTTTCTCATAGGACGGGCGGTCCTTCCTGTTCTTTATTCCGCTTCCGGTGGGAGCTGGTCGTATCCAGGAACTCAGTGAATTACTTCTGGGCGAATGATTTTTATTTCCGGGCTACGGGACAAGACAGTGCCTTGTAACCGCCTGCAGCCGCTGAGGCAGCGCCGCCGCCGCCGCCATCATGTCAGACACGGATAGCGATGAAGATTCCGCTGGAGGCGGCCCATTTTCTTTAACTGGTTTCCTTTTCGGCAACATCAATGGAGCCGGGCAGCTGGAGGGAGAAAGCGTCTTGGACGATGTGAGGGGATGGGCGTGGCATAGAGCTAGAGGGTGTACCGGCTGAGGAAAAGGGGTGAGGAGAGTTTAGGGTGCTTGGAGAGTTGAGAGTGCTTAGGAAACTAGAAGAGAGGACAATGCGGCCCTCCCTTAGTGAGAGGGCGCACTTAACGTACGCGAAGAGAAAAGCGGTTGCCACAATCTACTAGCAACAGAGCGAGGGGGCTCAGTTCTGGGCGAGGGTGGGGACAAGAGGTGAACGGTAGGCCAAGCGGCGCTGATGTGGGTGGCTTTGGAGGAAAAATAGCCTAAGCTACTGAGATTACTTTCAAATCGTTGCTATGAGAACCTTCTTGGAGATTCTTGAAACTGTCTGCATTTGTGACATCACTGACTAGATAGAGATGGCTCTAGAGTTAGAGGGCAGACCGGCACCAAATCCTGTGGTTCAGGCCCCAGTTCTTAGAACAGCCACTGTTCAGACCATCCATTGCAGGCCCCTTCTGGTCCCAGTGCACACTTGCTTACATAGTTTTTCCACCATTCACTGACCCTGAACAATGAAATTGTTTCCTGTGCCCAGTCGACTCTTAAACCTGTCTTCATTTAAGTTCATTTTCTCAAGGAGAAAATACTGACTAGTATTCCTCTTTCGCTGCAGCACACAGTAAAGATAACAATAAAGTTCTTGATTTGTTTTCTCTGGTCGGAATTACCTGTTTTCTTAGACTTTATTCACGGATCTGCTATTTTATTTATTTAGTCTTGGCGGTGGTTCCTTGAATAATTTTTCCTTACGTTACTTTAAAGTATGGTAATAAAATTGAATATGATGTGTTATATCTGATCAATGTGGACGTGGAAGATGTACTTTACAGTTCTCAAATGTGATGCTGCTTTTAGCATGCTGTGGAGTCATTTATATGGGTTTACAACTTTGTTGTGGATCTGGAAATAAACCTTGTGGTGTGGGAAACAGGTTTAGTTATTGTCTTTGACTCTCGTGCTGTCCCTTTTTCAGGAGTGTAAGAAGCACTTGGCAGGCTTGGGGGCTTTGGGGCTGGGCAGCCTGATAACTGAACTCACAGCAAATGAAGAATTGACTGGTACTGATGCTGCCCTGGTAAATGATGAAGGTGAAGTCTGGGTCATGGGGTGTATGGTGGGGGAGAAAGCTAGCCACTTACTGTACATGTACTTTTCAGTGGGAATTATCTAAGGGAGTGAGAGTTACTGTCACTTTGTTTAGATCTACCCCCCCCCCACTTTTATTTATAGGATGGGTCAGGAGTACAGAAGATGCTGTAGACTATTCAGACATCAATGAGGTAGCAGAAGATGAAAGCCGAAGATATCAGCAGACAATGGGGAGCTTGCAGCCTCTTTGCCATGCAGGTGATTCTTCAGTGCCATCAATAAGAACATTCTAGTACTTTTTTTCTTAAAAAAAAAAGATTATTTTTTTCTGTGCTGGATCTTCGTTGCTGCATACCAGCTTTCTTTGGTTGTGGTAAACAGGGACTTCCCTGGTGGCTCAGACGGTAAAGCGTCTGTCTACAATGCCAGAGACCTGGGTTCGAGCCCTGGGTTGGGAAGATCTTCTGGAGAAGGAAATGGCAATCCACTCCAGCACTATTGCCTGGAAAATCCCATGGACAGAGGAGCCTAGCAGGCTGCAGTCTACCAGTCTGTGGGGTCGCAAAGAGTCAGACACGACTGAGCAACTTCACTTCACTTCACTTCAGACAGTGGCTACTCTTAGTTATGGTGCGGTGGCTTCTCCTGTTGCAGAACACAGGCTCTAGTCACAGGCTTCAGTAGTTGTGGTGCATGGGCTCAATAATTGCAGCTCACGGGCTCTAGAGCAAGGGCTCAGTAGTTGTGGCACACAGGCTTAGTTGCTCTGAGGCATATGGAATCTTCCCAGACCAGGGATTCAACTCGAGTCCCCTGTATTGGCAGATGGATTCTTAACCACTGGACTACCAGGGAAGCCCCTAATACATTTTCTTGCTGTGTAGATCAGTTTGTTTTTATCCAAGCTTTCTGTCATTGCTCCTGCTCTTTATGTCTTTGCTTTTCTCTCTTTGTCAGCTCAGTTCCAAGTAGCTGCTATCCTTTTTTGTGTTCTGGAGCAGCATTATTATACTTAGGCTTTTATTCCTCATACTGGTTAGTCCCAAATTCTTGGTGAATGCCAAATAAGAATGATAATGCTTTCCTCCTTATCATCTGGTATTTGAGTTCCTGTGGGGTTCACAGTACTAATTTAGATGCTATTTGAACTCAGTCTTTGCCCTCAAGGAATTGGTAGTTCAAAAAAGATTAAGTATCCAGTTCATATATAAATGAGCACATGTATTTATTGGTTCAGCTTATGTTGGTCACTCACTACCTGTATGCCAACACAGTGCACTTAATGCTTGCTCACAACATTGGTTTTCCTTCTTGGTGTAAGGTGCTACATTATAGAATCAGAATGTTAGAGCTCGAAGGGATTTTAGTGATTATTTATTCTTAACCTCATCATAGATAGACTTGAACTTCAGAGAACTTTAATAAAATGTGGAACTTTATTAAAATTTCCTATAATTAGCTAGTGGCAGGCCTTGACTAATTAAACATTTCAGTTTATTAAACATTGAGCATCCATTATTTGCTATAAACTAATAGTACTGTACAAAGATAATAAAATCCATTTTCTGATTTTTGAGGAGCTCAGTTCTGGTCATAGTTCATTCTTTCCACTGCCCTGTACCATCTTGGGGCTTTTGTATGAAGTTGTTCATTGTTTAGTCATTATCCGTTTCTTTGAATTAGATTTCAGCTTGTGGAGAAATGTAGGTAAAACCTTGGTAAATAGCTGAACTTAAGTTTCTTCAGAGTCAGTTAATGGATTTGAGTGGTTCTTTTTTTTTTTAATATATTTATTTTTATTTACTTATTTGACTGCCAGATCTTAGTTGCAGCACTTGGGATCTTCAGTCTTTGTTGAAGCATGCAAGATTTTTAGTTGATATTTAGTTGCAGCATGTAGGATCTAGTTCCCTAACCAGGGATTGAACCTGGTCCCCCTAAACTGGGAGTGCAGAGTCTTTGCCACTGGACCACCAGGGAAGTCCCTGGGTGCTTCTTATATAAAGAGATTAACTACACTGTATACATAAGAAGTAACTTAGAAAAACAGAAAATACAAGCTTTACTTTCAGGGATATTATCATCATTTGGGAAAGGCAAAATAAATGAATGCTAAACATAATTATTCATAATAAGAAGACATAAACCAGTTGCCAGCTCATATTTCTATATAGAATGCTTTATTTAGTTCTGAAAAGCTGCCAAACTAGCTAAGTCAGAGCATAGCTATTAGTTTTAGCATCCTGACAGACCGAGGGGAAGGTGGTAGGAGCTCTGGTTTTCAGGGAATGTTATAATTTTCAGATTTGGATTTGTTGTCGTGGCTAGGGATAGTAAGGTAGAGGCTAGATAGGGGGTTCTTTTGGGTTGTATGAGTTGACTTCCTGGAAAAGGAGGATGCTGTATTTGATAGTGTTGGTACTCTGGAAGCTCATTTCCAAGTTATCTTGTCTTCTGAGGGTACCTTCATCTGTCCCCTTAGCTTCCTCCTTCCCTGGCATTGGCCCCTTCACACGGCTTGATTTACAAGGGTGTTTCTTTGGAATAATTAGAAGTAGGTATAAGTCATTCTAGAGTCTTCATGGAGGTGAATTTTGAAGGATAAGGTTTGACAGAGAGGAGCAGCAGGACATTTTGGTTTGGTAACATGGCTTCGTAAAGGTTTGGAGATAGAAATAAGTAATGTGAAGGTAATTGGCCAGCAGATTTTCTTTCTTTCTTTCTTTCTTTTTGGTATTTATTTTCTTTCTTTATTTTTAGCTGTATCAGGTCTTAGTTGTGGTGCGTAGGCTTAGTTGTTCTGTGGCATGTGGGATCTTAGTTCCCTGACCAGGGCTTGAACCCACTTCCCTGTATTGGAAGGTGGATTCTATGGTGCATGGGCTTATTTCTGGATTTTCTGTCCTGATCCATTGATCTATATTTTTATTTTTGTGCCGGTACCATACTATATTGATGACTAGCTCTGTAGTGTAGTCTAAAGTCAGGGAGTCTGATTTCTCCAGCTCCCTTTTTCTTTTTCAAGATTCCTTTAGCTATTCAGGGTCTTTAATGTCTCCATACAAATTTTGAGATTTGTTTTTGTTCTAGTTCTGTGGAAAATGTCATTGATTATTGGATAGGGATTGCATTGAATCTCTAGATTGCCTTGGGTATTATAGTCATTTTGACTATTGATTCTGGAAGGCAGATTTCTTTTTTTTTTAATTAATTAATTTTAATTGGAGGCTAATTACTTTACAACATTGTAGTGGTTTTTGCCATACATTGACATGAATCAGCCATGGGTGTACATGTGTTCCCCATCCTGAATCCCCCTCCCACCTCCCTCCCCATCCCATCCCTCAGGTTCATCCCAGTGCACCAGCCCTGAGCACCCTGTCTCATGCATCAAACCTGGACTGGCAATCCATTTCACATATGATAATATACATGTTTCAGTGCTATTATCTGAAATCATCCCACTCTCACCTTCTCCCACAGAGTCCAAAAGACTGTTCTTTACATCTGTGTCTCTTGCTGTCTCGCATATAGTGTCATCGTTACCATCTTTCTAAATTCCAAATATATGCGTTAATATACTGTATTGGTATTTTTCTTTCTGACTTACTTCACTCTGTTTTCATCCATCTCATTAGAACTGATTCAAATACATTCTTTTAAATGGCTGAGTAATAGTCCATTGTGTATATGTACCACAGCTTTCTTATCCATTCATCTGCCGATGGACATCTAGGTTTCTTCCATGTCCTGGCTATTATAAACAGTGCTGTAATGAACATTGGGGTACACGTGTCTCTTTCAATTCTGTTTTCCTCGGTGTGTATGCCCAGCAGTGGGATTGCTGGGTTGTATGGCAGTTCTATTTCCAGTTTTTTAAGGAATCTCCACACTGTTCTCCATAGTGGCTGTATTAGTTTGCATTCCCACCAACAGTGTAAGAGGGTTCCCTTTTTCCACACCCTCTCCAGCATTTATTGCTTGTAGACGTTTGGATAGCAGCCATTCTGACTGGCCTGAGATGGTGCCTCATTGTGGTTTTGATTTGCATTTCTCTGATAATGAGTTTTGTTGAGCATCAACATCAGCCATCTGTATGTCTTCTTTGGAGAAATGTCTATTTAGTTCTTTGGTCCATTTTTTGATTGGGTTGTTTATTTTTCTGGAATTGAGCTGCAGGAGTTGCTTGTATATTTTTGAGATTAATTCTTTGTTGGTTGCTTCGTTTGCTGTTATTTTCTCCAGTTAAAGAGATTGTCTTTTCTCCATTGTATATTCTTGCCTCCTTTGTCAAAGATAAGGTGTCCATAGGTGCATGGATTTATCTCTGGGCTTTCTATTTTGTTCCATTGATCTGTATTTCTGTCTTTGTGCCAGTCCCATACTGTCTTGATGACTGTAGCTTTGTAGTATAGTGAAGTCAGGAAGGTTGATTCCTCCAGTTCCATTCTTCTTTTTCAAGATTGCTTTGGCTGTTTTTGGCATTTCCATACAAATTGTGAAGTTATTTGTTCTAGTTCTCTGAAAAATACCATTGGTAGCTTGATAGGGATTGCATTGAATCTATAGATTGCTTTGGGTAGTATACTCATTTTCACTATATTGATTCTTCTGATCTAGGAAGGCAGGTTTCTTAAGCACTGTACCACCAGGGAAGTTGCCCATAGAGCAGTTTGACAGCACCTTTATGTACACATTACTTGGAGTTTCATGCTGTAAAGAATTGTAATCTGATATAGATTGTTGAATAAGAGGCAGGGTGGTATAATGAAAAGAAGATGGAACTTTGGAGTCAGAATTTCATAGGTTCAAATCCCAGCTCCATATTTAGTTTGACCCTGGGAAAGTTGCTTAGTCCCTGAGGCTTGTATTTCTCATTTGTAATAATCCCTCAATTTTCTTGTCTGCTTATGTGTGTTAATAGTTACCTCATTAATAATACTTTGGTGGGAATTTAAGTTCATTATCACATGGTATGAAATCACCTACATAGAACATTGTCATGGTAGGAGCTCCTTAAATGTTGCTTGTCTTCCCTTTCTGAATGAAAATGAAAAGGGATGCTTGTTGCTTTGGGATTTTGATTAGGAAAAGGGTAAAGGGGGACTTCCCTGGTGGTTCAGCGAAGAATCCACCTGCCAATGCAGGGAACATGGGTTTGATCCCTAGTCAAAGAACTAAGATCCCACATGCCTTGGGGCAAGTAAGCCCACATGCCACAGCTGTTGAAGCCCTCTTTCTCTAGAGCCTGCATGCCTAGAGCCTGCTTCAGGATGAAAAAAGCCACCACAGTGATAAGCCCGTGTGCTGCAACTAGAGAAGGCCCACACAAAGCATCAAAGACTCAGTGCAGCCGAAAATAATAAAGGAAAAGGATAAAGAGGCCAACTAACTGAGAGACTGTTTTTGTGAGCTAGATGTAAAGTTACCAAAAGTTACCAAGGTCTGGAGTAGGGTGACAATTGTGGAAAATGATAGGCAGAGTCAGACTTTAGAGTTGCTGATAAAACCTCAGTAGGACTTGGTAAGTGAGGAAGTGTGTTAGAAAGACACAAAGACACTGTTGTTAAACCAGGCTTAAATTCTGACTTTGTTGCTTAAAATTATATGACCCTAAGGAAGTCACTTAACTTCTGTAGCTCAGAATAATTTCTGCTTTGTAGCATTACTGGGAGGATTATAGATAAAATAACTAAAAATATCTGGCACATAATACCTGGAGCTCAATGAATAGAAGTTGCCTAATGACTGCTATTAATGATTTATTGGAAAAGATGTGTTGGGTGTAAGAGATTGATGAAGGAGACAGGAGGCTAAAGTCGTAAGCTGGGAACATGAGGATGGAGGTGGTATTGATAGTAACAAAAGGGAATTAAAAAGAGTTGAAGGATATTTCAGTGTGATAGTGAAGTATAATTGTTGAATAGCTGAACGGAAAAGCTCTTTAGGCAGCAGAACATGCAGTACAATTGTAGAGGGGCTGAGTCAGGGCAAGACATACAGGTTTGGATTTAGTCTAGATAAAGGCGATTCTTGAGAAAGGGAATGAAGAATTTTATAGAGGAATAAAAGAAGAGTGTTCAGGACGAAGTATTGAGCAATGCCAGTGGTTGAAGGTTAGTGGAAGGAATAACAGGCTACAGAAGTCAGACAGAAAAAGTGTCAAAGACTTGGGAGGTGAGAAGAAAGTCCAGTTTTAAACTGACAGAGAAAGAAGATTGTTAAATTTAATGATGAGGTTGAGCAGGTTGAAAAGAAACAGTGTTTGACCAGGAGAAAGAGCAGAGGTTTTATTAATAAACAGTTCTTGGGGGCTCCCTAAATTCCTGTATGAGATATACATAGTGTTACAGCATTTGGCGATACGGTGTCATCTCTTTCTGAAGGCAGAAGCTGTGCCTCTTGTGTGTTCTCAAGGAATCTGCATAGTTCTTCATATGATGCTTTAAAATATTGAGTGACAAGGGAGCTCAAGGTTGTCGTGTGACATTCTGGATATTGAACTCACTTTCTTGGTTTATTAGATTATGATGAGGATGACTATGATGCTGATTGTGAAGACATTGATTGCAAGTTGATGCCTCCTCCACCTCCACCTCCAGGACCAGTGAAAAAGGATAAGGACCAGGATGCAATTGCTAGTGGTAAGTAGAGGCTTACTTACTTTTATCTAAGGAGCAAGTTCTATTTCTGGTCCAGATTTTTGGCATGCTCATAGGGGGCTATTCAGATTAAGCCGCTAGGAAATGATACAACTTCTATAAGAGATTCATACAATTTTCAAATTTCAGTGTTAAAGGTAAAATTTGAAACATTTGACAACAGTATTTTACCATGGGCTCAAGAAAAAGTAGTTTAGGTTGATGTGGTTCTCAAATCTGACTGCCCATCATAGTCACCTCAAGTCTTCAAAAAGAGCCAGGTTTCTGGCTCTTACCCCTGGAGAATCTGATCCAGAAGATCTGGGGTAGAGCCCAGGCATTTCATAGAATTTCCTCAAGTCATTTCTGATGCAATTGATCTGTACTGGTATTTGGAAACTACCTGTCTGATGATTCTCTTTAAAAAATGATTAAATGAGAAGGTACCTAGAATGGCTATAAATCATTTACAGCCAGTTGTCAGATTCAGAGATTTCAAAGGCAGGGACTTATCTCACCTATTCCTATGTCTGCAACTGTGGTAAGTAATCCTGTTCTAGGCTAGGTTGGGGAAGAGCAGTGTCTTTGAACTCCAGTGTTTTGAGGCTTATGTCAACCTAAATGTCTCCTAGGAGAGTTTTAAGCCCTTTCCTTTTTAGTCTGCAGGCTAAATAGCATTTGGTAACTTTGTGTCTTAGATCTTGTTTTACGCTAAATAATTTCATGGTTACCCTGTGGGCTTAAATGTTTCCAGTTTATGGGTCCCTGAATTGGGCATGAAAAGGCCTGATTGGTGTAGAAGTGTTATGTAATTTTTCTGTTGGTCACATTTCTTTAACCTAATATAGAAAGTAGTAAATGTAGTAATAGTGTTTGTTTTCTCTCATCACAACCCCAGGGTACCAGGTACAAGGTGAGTTGTGGATGGTGGGAGATAATGAGTTGGAATGAGTTTTCTGGGTTGCATACCTAGTAATCTGGGTGCTTAGAACTGTATCCCCTGCCACTGAGCCATGCTTAAGCCTGGAGTGGGTGTTGGCTGAATTTGAGGAAATATGCTCACAGTTACATGCCAAAGGGGTTTCTCTTCCTCGTTGCAGTGTCTGAAGATGGAGAAGGCATCATCTTGCCCTCCATCATTGCCCCTTCCTCTTTGGCCTCAGAGAAAGTGGACTTCAGTAGTTCCTCTGACTCAGAATCTGAGATGGGACCTCAGGAAGCAGCACAGACAGAATCTGAGGATGGAAAGCTGACCCTACCATTGGCTGGGATTATGCAGCACGATGCCACCAAGCTGTTGCCGAGTGTCACAGAACTTTTCCCAGAATTTCGTCCTGGGAAGGTACTTTTGGTGGAGAATGCCTGCATTCCAAACCACTGCCCTCTTGTAAATTCTGAGTTGTGTTGTTGAGATATTGAATATAGAATGAGCAGAAAGTAAAGGTTTCCTTATTCAGTGATATTGTATTGGGTCTTTTTTTAAGTTTTATGCCTTGATCATATGATTTAAATCATATGATATAAATCACATGTGATTTATATAGTTCTCATTAGGAATTGTCCTTTCCATCTTAAAAGAACTAGTCCAAATTATTAAGGAATACTTTACTTTCTTGGTTGGTGTTGTAAATCTGAGTTCGGCATTTCTTGATCCCTCCCTCACAGTTGAGTAGACTTCTCAAAGGAGTTCTAGCTCAGAGCTACTGTCTTCCTATATGACATTGGGTCTCTTACATAGAAACATGTTTTGTGTTCTAGGTGTTGCGCTTCCTACGTCTTTTTGGACCAGGAAAGAATGTCCCATCTGTTTGGCGCAGTGCTCGGAGAAAGAGGAAGAAGAAACACCGTGAACTGATACAGGAAGAGCAGATCCAGGAGACAGAGTGCTCAGTAGAATCAGAAGTCAACCAGAAATCTTTGTGGAACTATGATTATGCCCCACCACCACCTCCAGAGCAGTGCCTCTCTGATGATGAAGTAGGCAAAATAGAGATCTGGAATTAAGACCCAGGAGGGCAACAAATGAGTTCTTCCTAGCTTATGTCTAAATTGAAAGTAACACCTTAGTGTCCTGTGCCTATTATCATTAAGTAATCATAATTTTAGTCCCAGTAGCTATCCCTTCCCTGTTGTAATAGAGAAGTATTTGGGGCAGGCACATGGTGATATACTGGTGAATAGGAAAGTTGAATGATAGGCAGAGTGTGCCATGATACACCTCCGTTGTTTGCATTTTAACCCCAGTCCTGTTCAAGAATCATCCTTATGGCTTCTCTAAGTTCCCCCTCCTGCCCATTAACTTCCTATAGCCTTAGGGCATCTGGGATCAGGATGTCTACCTCCCCTTCTACTTTGTTCTGTTATAGATCACAATGATGGCACCTGTGGAATCCAAGTTTTCCCAGTCAACTGGAGATACAGATAAAGTGACAGACACCAAACCAAGAGTGGCTGAGTGGCGTTATGGGCCTGCTCGACTGTGGTATGATATGCTGGGTGTCCCTGAAGATGGCAGTGGGTTTGACTATGGCTTCAAACTAAGAAAGATGGAACAGGAACCTGTGATGAAATGTAGAATGATGGACGTAAGCAACACGGTATGTAAGAAAGGAATCACTGTGCCCAGAGCCCTATCAGTATTACTTTACTTTTCAATTGGGGAGACACTGAGTAGGGTTTCTTTGGTGGAAAATTGAGGTGTCTAAACCTTTTGTTGGTGTGGTATATCACCCTGGCAACTTGGCCCTATTGCAAGGATTCTTGTTTGTGAAATGAGTGTTGTGCCAGACTAGGAGTGGGAGGAGGCAGGTATTCCTTCATTATCAGGTGTGTGTCTCTCAAGTCAGGACCACATTTGATGTATCTAATTTATCTGCTGTGGGATTTGAAGTGGGAACTCTGACCAGTGACCATTCAGGGATTTGTTGTTCTTCCCCTACTTCGGTAGGAATACAGGATACCTGAGGAAAGCAGTGGCACCGATCTTCTGGCTGATGAAAACTTCCTGATGGTGACACAGCTGCATTGGGAGGATGATATCATCTGGGATGGGGAGGATGTCAAACACAAAGGGACAAAACCACAGCGTGCTAGCCTGGCAGGCTGGCTTCCTTCCAGCATGACTAGGAATGCCATGGCTTACAATGTTCAACAAGGTTTGCATCTGGCCCACTGTGTCCAGCACACTATCCTTCACCTCAGTCATCCTAAGTAAGCTTAGCTGTGATCTTTGCTGCTGAGGGACAGTGAAATGTTTTAGATCTGAGCCCTGATTCTAGTCTGTAATTTTTTTTACACTATTAATGAGCTAGGATGGACTCTGATTTCTCATTAAAAAAATGTGAAAAGTACTTTGAAGTTAAAAATATTTCTGAGATATAATAATGCTTTTATCTTTATAGTCTACTTTGTTTCCAAAGGCCCCTTTATCATTCTAGAATTTGCTTTTTCCCTCCTTAAGTACACATGCACACACACAAATGGTATGCTATGCTTAATGTAGAAAACTTTGAAAATACAATGCAGTGTCAAAAATAACTGGTAATTCTAGAGACTATCAGCTTTACTTTTTTGGTGTATTATGCTTTCAGTGTTCTATCCTGTATGTGTACGTAGCTGAGCTTATTCCTAGAGGTGCAGTTTTACGTGTTGTGCTTTTTACTTAATGTTATTTTATGTCATTTAAAATTCTTCATAAAAACGTTTAACGACATGGGAAACTCATTTTAAATGGAAAAAAGAAGCCCAGATATGCACACTGTATAAATAGGAAATTTACTGAAAGGGAAAATATCATGGGATTCACAGTGGTTCTTTCTAGTTTGTAAGATCACAGATAGCTGTGTAGTTTTCTTTATATCTTTTCTGTCTTTTCCAAATTTTCTTGTGTTAATCTGGATTTCTTTTGTAATTCAGTGGAAAACCAAAAATGTCTTATTTTTTAAATATAAGAAATAATTTTTTTGTTTTTTCCTTCCATTCTATCTATAAACACTATTGGCAATATCTTCATAATTTTTAGTTATTATTGTATTTTGAATATACTTTATTACATTTACTGTTAGCATATCTTACCATATTATTTATTACCATAATTTGTTTAATCAGTCCTATGTTAAATAGTTGGTTGTTTAAATTTTGACCATTATAAAAAATACTGCAGTGAACATTTTTGTCTGCAACATTTTTTAAAAGAGAAATACATTGTTTCCAGTAGTTTCTTTTTCAGTAGCTACATGAGTAACTACTAGGTTACTCCTTTTCCCTTTGCTAGAATTGAAGGGAGCATGAAATGTTTTGTTTATTCTTTCCTCATGTTTTGACTAGGTTTTGCAGCAACGCTGGATGATGACAAGCCTTGGTACTCCATTTTTCCCATTGACAATGAGGAGCTGGTATATGGACGTTGGGAAGACAATATCATTTGGGATGCTCAGGCCATGCCCCGGTTCTTGGAGCCTCCTATTTTGACACTTGATCCCAATGATGAGAACCTCATTTTGGGTATGGTACTGGCTGGGTCAGTGTTCCTTCTCCATAACTGATAGCTTGCTGTCAGCAGGCAAGAGGAAATCAGAAGGGTTGGGAAGGTCAAGACTGGAAGCTTCTAGATAGCAGTTTGAGACAGCAAAGTTGTGGCTGTCAGTTTCTAATATTGTGTGTTGTTTTAGGAAAAACTCATAATGTAGAAATGTTGGAAAGTAGTACCTTGGAGATGTTAGGAGTGTAGTTTGATTGGTTGGACTAGAAGTGGTCTTGGGGGAGATGAAAAGCTGTTTAGAAATTGCAAAGGTGTCAGTAGGAAAGGTGAATCTTCAGGGATAACAACTCCAGGGTGACTTGTTTCCTCCTTAGAAATTCCGGATGAGAAGGAAGAGGCTACTTCTAACTCTCCCTCTAAGGAGAGTAAGAAGGAATCATCTCTGAAGAAGAGTCGAATTCTGTTAGGGAAAACAGGAGTCATCAAGGAGGAACCACAGCAGGTCTGTGAAGGGAAAAGGGATTTGGTGTTTAGAAGAACAAAGAAAGGTAACGAAGAAGGGTAATCTGACTAAGGTTTATTTGATAACCTGTCATTAGAACATGTCTCAACCAGAAGTGAAAGATCCATGGAATCTCTCCAATGATGAATATTACTACCCTAAGCAACAAGGTCTTCGAGGCACCTTTGGAGGAAATATTATTCAGGTAAAAGCGTGTTTTTTTTTTTCTGTGGTGAATGCGAACCACTGCTTTGTTTTGGTGTAGACATGAGTAAATCTTTCTTTGACTGGAGCTTAATTTGAACCCTTATATTTCTATCTTAGCATTCAATTCCTGCTGTGGAATTACGGCAGCCCTTCTTTCCTACCCACATGGGGCCCATCAAACTCCGGCAGTTCCATCGCCCACCTCTGAAGAAGTACTCTTTTGGGGCACTATCTCAGCCAGGTCCCCACTCAGTCCAGCCCTTGCTAAAGCACATCAAAAAGAAGGCAAAGGTATGATTGAATCTTGGTTAGAAAAAAAAAAAGCTATAAAAGGCATTGGAATACAAATGGGGGTGATGGACTGGATATTAGATGCTTTTAGGAAATTGTCTGTTTCCTTAGAAGTGATCAGATGTTATTGTGGTTATTTAGGAGAATGTCCTTATTCTTGGGAGATGCATGTGAAAATACAGTTAAGTGTCATGATAACTTCAACTTTAAAAAATGGTTCATGGACTACCCTGATGGTCCAGTAGTTAAGAATCCACCTGGCAATGCAGGGGATATGGGTTCAATCCCTGGTCTGGAAAGATACCATATCCCACAGAGCTACTAAGCCTGTGCACAACTACTGAAGCCTGCATGTTCTAGGGCCAGTGTTCTGCAACAAGAGAAGTTACCCACAATGAGAAGCCCATACACCACAGTGAAGGAGTAGCTCCCACTCACTGTAGCTAGAGAAAGCCTGTGCACAGCAACCAAGACCCAGCTTAGCCAAAAAGAAAAAAAGGAAAAAGTTTTCAGCCAAATCTATTGATAGTTATAGCTAAAACAAATATGGTAAAATATAAAGTAATATATAAGTGGTGGCATAATAAGTGTTCATAGTTTTGACTTTATGCATAAACATTTTTGCAATAAAATAGGAAAAAAAGCAAGTAAAGTTTTTGATGTTTCAATGAACAATATCACTGTGTGTAATTATTGTCCTGTCAGTAGCTGTACTGTATTCTCCTTGTTCTCGGCAGATGAGAGAACAAGAGAGGCAAGCTTCAGGTGGTGGAGAGATGTTTTTCATGCGCACACCTCAGGACCTCACAGGCAAAGATGGAGATCTTATTCTTGCAGAATATAGTGAGGAAAACGGACCATTAATGATGCAAGTTGGCATGGCAACCAAGATAAAAAACTACTATAAGCGGGTGAGTCTTCTCAGAAAAATCTTTGTTGTTAATAAATAATTGTAGTTAAATATTCAGCTACCATATGTGAACATATATATATATATTTTTAATACTAGAAATTTATTGGGAGAAAAGAATGGTATCTGTTTTGCAGTTAGTAATATTAGTAGAATGCTATGTTCATGGAATGTTTTATTTAGGCTTATTGATTATGTTCTGGGATAGTAACTGGGTCTGTTGCATTCCTTATAGAAACCCGGAAAAGATCCTGGAGCCCCAGATTGTAAATATGGAGAAACTGTTTACTGCCATACATCTCCTTTTCTAGGCTCACTCCATCCTGGACAATTGCTTCAGGTGAGGAATTATTTCCTACTATAACTTTTTCCTAAGGAAATTGACAGATGAGCTAGTCAGCCCAGAAAGAACCAATTCTGTTTGATTGAGATACTGTTTAACTAAAGTATGGGAAAGAACAATATAAGCTAAAAATTATTATAATCCAAAAATTTGTTTTTGCATCTTTTTATTAAAACTGGCTCCCTATTATGTTATTCTAATAAGTTAAATTTTACATAGTCTTTTGGAAATACACAGTGGTAAGAAGTCCAAAAACATCTGGGTAGCATAGGGAAGTCAACTGGATTAATAATTTACTATAGTTAATTTATGAATGTTTAATTTGTATGTGTAAGATTGGTGTGTTTTGAGTATTGAACCACACCCCAGCTGTAGTGAAATGGTTTTTCCCCTCTCTGTTCTGATGGGTATAGAAATGCCTTCTGGTAACCTAGCTTTTACATACTTTGTTAAGGGAAGGTATAGAGGGCCACGAATGATGTGAGGAAATCTTTAGCACTCTACTACCTTGTTTCCCCCTGACCCCCTCCCCAGTTTTTTTCCCTTGGCAATCTTAAACAATTTAACTGTTCTTATACCTAGTTTATCCCATTGTTTCTATTGCTTATTCTCTTAACGCATCTACAAAGCACATTTTTTTTAATCCTTTGCATCTATAGTCCATTTCCACCAGATTTTGAGTATCACCTTCACACTGTTCCTAGAGTTCCTGTCCCTGTAACTTTCTGTTGAAGTTTTCTACCAGTTCCTACCCTTTTGTGGCTACTCTTGTAGTCTCTCAGATACCCTTTTTCATCTTCCCCTGTGACTCTTTTTCCACATTTAGAATTTTCTTTCCACACCTATGTATTGAAGATCCTCCCTCTTTCTGTCTACTTTTCTGATTTTTTTGAGAAGTCTTTCCTTAGAATCTTAATGACAGGTTCTTAATGACAGTTTGATCCTCATCTGGCTGCCACTTAAACAAGCTCAAATGTTTCTGTCCTGCATCTTTAGTTTGTCTTTTTTAAGCACAGTTTCTAATTCATTAGTTGTTTTTTTAATTAATTTACTTAACAAATGTTTTGATTTCACATATTATGTCAGGGGCTCTGCTGGGGTCTAGGATAAGCAGTGTGGTACTTTTTAGATTATAAAGTGATTTTCAGATGTAATCTTCATAGTAATCCTGTAAGTATAGGAGTTTTAAGTATCTCCATTTTGTAGATGAGGAAAATTGAGCTCATAGATATTAAGAAACTTATCTGACATCATACAGTGAGCTAGCACAGCCAGAGTCATCTATAGTGTCAAATCCTATAGTTTCCCCACTACTGACTCTTAAAAGTGACCAGTGGGTAAAAAATTATCTGTCTAATCCCATTTGATATTCCATATTTTAATTTATATTATCTGTCTAATCCCATTTGATATTCCATATTTTAATTTATGTTACTCGATAGACCTTAGATGGCATAATGGGGATGGAGAGCCAACAAGCTTGATTTCCCGTTCTCATGAGTTTACTAAATTTCCAAGGCTTCTCTTTATATTACTTTTGTGTTTTTATTTTTGTTAGGCATTTGAGAACAACCTTTTTCGTGCTCCAATTTATCTTCATAAGATGCCAGAAACTGACTTCCTTATCATTCGCACAAGACAAGGTTACTATATTCGGGAATTAGTGGATATTTTTGTGGTTGGCCAGCAGTGCCCTTTGTTTGAAGTTCCTGGGCCCAACTCCAAAAGGGCCAATACTCATATTCGAGACTTTCTCCAGGTAAGAACGAGAGGATAGGGAGGGGGTCTGGATGTACATCAAAGGATATTTGGATTTGGGGGCATATCAGGGAAGATAAAACATATTATGGGGCTTAGCAGGGGAAGGGGCCGTGGTGAGGAATTTTATCCTTATTTTGCCAAATAAAAAAAAATTTGGTATGTTGAGCAGGTTTTTATTTATCGCCTGTTCTGGAAGAGTAAAGATCGCCCACGACGGATCCGAATGGAAGATATAAAAAAAGCCTTTCCTTCTCATTCAGAAAGCAGCATCCGGAAGAGGCTAAAGCTCTGCGCTGACTTCAAACGCACAGGTCATCAGTTGTGACTGATTATATGTTCTCTCTGCCTCTTTCCAAGGAAGGATTAAGGCTTCCAGTTAAAGGATAAGCATACAACTAATAAAATAGAAAAAAAAATTGAAGTCATCAAAAGGAGGTAGCAAATCTTCTAATTATGGAGGCTCTGATTGCTAATTAATTTTGCCGGTCAGGAAATTCAGTATGATTGTTGATGTCTTAGATGTAGGAAACCTAGCAGCAGGGCTTTTTTGGCCAGACATTCAGACTGGCTAAGCCTGATACCTTCTGGGACATTGCCTGGTTCAGTCTTGGTTTGCTATTCCTGTTAATGGCAATGAAAGGGCCTTTGGAATTCCGAATGGTCTCATTTTCTCTTATCTGTTCTAGGCATGGATTCAAACTGGTGGGTGCTGAAGTCTGATTTTCGTTTACCAACTGAAGAGGAGATCAGGGCCATGGTGTCTCCAGAGCAGTGCTGTGCTTATTACAGCATGATAGCTGCAGAGCAGCGACTAAAGGTGAACACTTTCCTTTTAGGCACCACCTATGCCTCTGGGTGTTTTTCAGAGAGATGAGGGTGAAGAACTTTTCTCTCTAGCTTAGGAATGATGCATACTAGATTATTACTAATTATTTCAAAAGTCAAACTGTATAAGGTACTCCATGTATACCAGTTCTGGGGTAAACTACATTGTAGATAAATACCAGTGGGAAGGCTTAGTGAGGGACTTAGGGAATATTGTTTTGCCTTGAAAATGGTTGCTCATTCATTTGGGTGATGGCTTTAATCTCTATTCTTTGTAAAAACAGGTGTATAAGCAAGGAAAGTGCTTCTTAGTTGTTTTCCACAGCCTTCCAGGTAGGCAGAGATGCTGATGGTACTGGACATGTGGTTTGGAGAAGCATAATGTCCTTATTAGGCCAAAATAGGAAAGATCTAGCTGGGGTGGGACAGCACAGTTGTGTCCCACTGAGTTAATGAGCATCTCTATTCAGCTTCCTCATGGGCCTTAACTCTCCACATATGTTAGCTTAAGGGTGTAGATTGGTGATAGGTATACCTAAGACTTTACAGACTCCATTCTCTATGCAAAACTGTGCATTGGTGTTCTGTACTTGGTATTTGGTGAAACTTGTGTTTTGCATTTTCCAATTTATCGATTGACTTACACACGGATTTGTCCTCTTCCAGGATGCTGGCTATGGTGAGAAGTCCTTTTTTGCTCCAGAAGAGGAAAATGAGGAAGATTTCCAGATGAAGATTGATGATGAGGTGAGATTTTAATCTTTATTAGTATATCCCATTTATCCTTAAAGAAAACAAGCTTATTGAGATGATTGTCATACAGTAAATGGCACATGTTTAAAGTGTACTGTTTGGTGCGTTTTGATGCATGTTTATACCTGTGAAATTGTCATGACAAGATAATTAGTATATCTGTCACCTCCACAAGTTTGTGTCTCTTTAAAATCCCTTGCTCCCCTCTCCTCCTTTCTCTCTAACTCTCCCTGTCCCCTGACACCCACTGATCTGCTTTCTGTCACAGATTAGTTTGTATTTTTTAGCGTTTTAGATAAATGGAATCATACAGTTATATTATGTACTCTTTTTTTAAATTGTGGTAAAATACAGGTAACATAAAATTTATCATCTTAAACCTTTATGTGTGTAGTCGGTAGTGTTAAAGTACATTCACACTGTTCAGCCAATTTCCAGAACTCTTTTCATCTTGCAAAACTGAAACTTGATTACTCATTAAATAGTAATTCCCCCTTTTTCCCCCTCCCCCAACCCCCTGCAACCACCATTCTACTTTCTGTCCCTATGAATTTTACTACTGTAGGTACTTCACCTAAGTGGAATCATACAGTATTTGTTTTTATGTCACTGATTTATTTCATTTGGCATAATATTCTTAATACTCATTCATGTTGTAGCATATGTCAGAATTTCTTTCCTCTTTTACGCTGAGTAATATTCTGTGGTATATATGTACACACACACAAACCATGGAATATTGTTTTGGTTATCCATTTGTCCATTGATGGACATTTGTATTATTTCCACATCTTGGCTGTTGTGAATAGTGCTGCTGTGAACAAGGGCATGCAAATATCTCTTCAAGACCCTGCTTTCAATTCTTTTGCATATCTACCCAGAAATGGAATTACTGGATCATATGGTGGTTCTATTTTCAGCGTTTCGAGGAGCCTCCATAATGTTTTCCAAAGCATCTGCACTGTTTTACATCTTATCAATGATGTGTAAGGGTTCCAGTTTCCTCACACTTTAACCAGCATTTGTTATTTATTGTTTTTTTTGAAAAGTAGTCATCTCAATGGGTGTGAAGTGGTATCTCGGTGGTGTTTCAATTTGCATTTCCCTGATAGAATCTTTTCATGTGCTTGTTGGCTGTTTGTATGTCTTATTTTGAGAAACGTGTATTCAAGTCCTTTACTCATTTTTGAATTGGGTTGTTTGTTTTTTGTGATTGAGTTAGTTGTAGGAGCTACATATTCTAGATGTTAACATCTTTTCAGGTGTATGTTATACAAATATTTTCTCTGATTTTGTAGGTTGCCTTTCACTTTGTTGTGTCCTTTGATGCAGAGAAATTTTACATTTTGATGTAGTCTAGTCCAGTTTACCTGATTTTACTTTTGTCCCTATGCTCTTGGTTCCACATCTAAGAAATCACTGCCAAATCCAGCGTCAGGAAGCTTTTCCTCTGTTTTTTTTCTTCTAAGTTTTACATTTTTAGTTCTTACATTTCAGTCTTTGACTCATTTTAAATTAATTTTTGTATATGGTGTAAAGTAAAGGTCCATCTTTACTATTTTGTATGTGAGTATTCTGTTTTCCCAGTACCATTTGTTAAAAGTATACATTCTTTCTTGTCTGTGTTCTTCACTCTAATTATGCTGAGATTCATCCACATGGTTGTGTGTATTAATAGTTTGTTACTCTTATTGCTGTATAATATTCCATAGTATGGATGTACCACCGTTTGTTTAATCACCTGTCAAAGGACATTTTGGTTGTTCTCAGATTTTGGCTATTGTGAATAAAACTGTTATGAGTATCCATGTATAAATCTTTATAAGGACATATGTTTCCTTTTTTTCCCTTGGGTAAATATTTAGAAGTGGAATTGCTGGATTGTATGGTAGCTCTGTTTTACCTTTGGAGGAACTGCCAGACTTTTCCACAGTGGCTACACCATTTACATTCTTACTAGCAGTATATGAGCATTCCAATTTTTCCACATCCTTGTCAACACTTGTTATTTTCCATTTATTATATTATTGCCGAACTATAGTGGGTGTATTATTGCAGTTTTAATTTGCATTCCCCAAATAGCTAAAGATGTTGAGCATCTTTCTATGTGCTTATCATCTAGTAATCTTCTTTGGTTGAGGATCTATTTATCTCTTGCCCATTCTTATTTTTAATTAGTTAGTTACTTGTTTTCTTCTTGAATTTTGAGAGTTCTTTATGTATTCTAGGTCCCAGTCCTTTATCAGGTATATGATTTACAAAAATTTTCTCCCAATCTAAGGCTTGTCTTTTAATTATCTTAGCAGTGTCTTATGAAGAGCAGAAGTCTAACTTGTGAATCTTGTCCTTTGTTGCTTATGAATTTTGTGTCAGGTCAAAAATTTTATCTAATTCAAAGTTGCAAAGATTTATTCTTATTTTCTTCTAAAGGTTTTATTGTTTTAGATTTTAGGTTTAGATCCATTTTGAGTTCATTTTTGTTTAGGGTGCAGGGTGTTTAGATTAAGGTTCATCTTTTTGCATATGAATGTCCAGTTATTCTAGTACCGTTTGTCAAAAAATTAATTGGTCTTTTAAAACAAAAGTTTCATCATATCACTCTTGCTCTAGGACTTCCTTTGGGTCCTCATTTGTTTTAGGAAGTAATCCGTAACATGATTCACAAGGCTCTGTGTGATTTTGGTCTTGTAATATAGCTCTCATCTCCTCTCATCTGTCACTGACCATCTTATACTCTTAAGCTCCAAGCATACTAAAGTTCATTCAGTTCCCTAAATTTATTTCTGCTGCTTTCTAAGATTTTGCAATTGTTATTCCCTCTGCCTAGAATATTTCCTCTCCCCTCCTCTATCATCTGACCTTCATCTGCAAGTTACATTCTTTTGGAAGCTTTCCCTGACTCTTGCCCTCACTCCCACCCTTCATTCAGATTGGATCACCATCCTTTGCTTCTTTGTATACATATAGCACTTTTTACTTTCCTATCATGGCACTGATCATGCAGTATTGAATTTGGTTGGTTTATTTGTCTCTCCCTCACTGACATTAGGCCCTTGAGAAAGTAGTGCTTGACGTGTAGATATTCAATAAATATTTGTTAAATGAGTGAATGCTTGTCAGTGAGGTCAGGCAGAGTGAGTAAAGAAGCATTGTTGTATGTACTGTACTTTTGAGGTTGGAGTGAACAATGAGTGGATGTCAGAATTTCTGAAATGAAAGATTCTTTTGAACGGCCTTCAAGATTGAATCTCGAATAGAGAATTGGCCACTTTGTAGCTAAGCTAGTTACATATACCTTTTCTGGTCTGTTTAGACAAGCACATTCCCCTTGTCTTAATTGCCTGCTTATTTTATGTGGTCAATAAACACCATTTAGGGTTCTAGGAGAGGACAGGTCTTTTTGACCAAATCTGTGGCAGAGGTGGAATACACTTTGGTTTATTGCTACTGAGACTGGGGCCAGTACTTTGTAGAGCATGTTTATCGTCTAATTGGGAGAGTATGTATATGGGTCATTCTAAAGAAGGTGTTTGAGCAATTAGACAGTCAAATGTGGTCATCAGTCTAACTTAACTCTTTGAAAATCATGAGGGTGGGGACAACACTGTCTTTGAGAACTCTCAGTCAAACCCAAGTGATATGGAGCTGAAGAAGGGGATACCACTTTTCCACATATTCCTACTTACACTGACTGAGACTTTGGCCTCTTACTTATTATCATGATTTAAGTACCATAGAAAAGAACAGGCTGTGTCCTGGCCAGCTTTATGTTGCTACTTAAACTGTAGTACGCAGTTTAAGAAAGCATCAGATTGTACATTATTGTTATTATCCCCACCTTCTAAGTGTGGCTAGATATAGAGCAAATGTTTTTCACCACCCCCTGAATCTTTTTCATACTTCAGGTTCGCACTGCTCCTTGGAACACCACACGGGCTTTCATTGCTGCCATGAAGGGCAAGTGTCTCCTGGAGGTGACTGGGGTGGCAGATCCTACAGGATGTGGTGAAGGTTTCTCCTATGTGAAGATTCCAAACAAACCAACACAGCAGAAGGTGAGACTGTCTGAATATCCGGAAGGTGAAAAATCAGGGTGGGGAGAAATAGAGGTTAAGGAATGGAGATGAATGGATGGGGATCTGGGAAGCCATGGAAATGTTAACAGTATATCTTAGATGCCTACTATAAAGAGTTCAGCTTACTAGGATGCTTTCTTGTTTTGTTTCTGAGGTAGGATGATAAGGAGCCTCAGCCAGTGAAGAAGACAGTGACAGGAACAGATGCAGACCTCCGTCGCCTTTCACTGAAAAATGCCAAGCAACTTCTACGTAAATTTGGTGTGCCTGAGGAAGAGGTGGGCATGGAAGAGAAAAACTTAGAGGCTCCCTGGGG
This sequence comes from Cephalophus harveyi, assembly GCA_006410635.1. Classification (NCBI taxonomy): domain Eukaryota; kingdom Metazoa; phylum Chordata; class Mammalia; order Artiodactyla; family Bovidae; genus Cephalophus; species Cephalophus harveyi. The sequence goes on from SJYT01040319.1 coordinate 194,390, forward strand.
CTCTTTGTAGAGAGGGGAAAGCTTAGAGGCAGATATTAAGAACTATCTGGAGAATTTTGTCATTTATGTTGTGGTAGACTGAATCTTAGGGACTTCTTCAGGAGTTAGCTTTCTCAAAGCTTTCTGTCTAACCTGCTTTGGGTGATTTTATTTATTTTTTTTATCTAGAGGCTTTCTAACCATGTACACTGGTTTTTTTCCTTTGAAATCTCCAAATGATTTTTGTGTGTGTCTCTCGTAGATTAAGAAGTTGTCCCGCTGGGAAGTGATCGATGTAGTACGCACAATGTCAACAGAACAAGCCCGCTCTGGAGAGGGACCCATGAGTAAATTTGCCCGTGGATCAAGGTTTTCTGTGGCTGAGCATCAAGAGCGTTACAAAGAGGAATGTCAGCGCATCTTTGACCTGCAGAACAAGTGTGTTGTTTTAGTACTGCAGAAGATCTAAGCTGGAAAGGGGAGGGGGTCTCAGACATTATTTTATAGGGGAGAGAAGGTCACCTAAAAATGTGACTAGGTGGTCAGGTATCTGAGATTTCAGGTGATAATCTATTCATGATAGTGCTGTGGTACCCACTCCCTTCAGAACAATAGGCAAAGTTTTTGTTTTTTTGTTTGTTTTGCTTTTTTAAATTTTGTATTAGGATATAGCTAATTAACAATGTTGTGATAGTTTCAGGTGAACAGCAAAAGGACTCGGCCATACATATACATGTATCCATTCTTCCCCAAACTCCACTCCCATCCAGGCCTGCCAGAGGTTTTCAGTGGCAAGAAGTGCTAGGTTCCATGGCAAATCTTGTGGCCTACTTGAGCCTGGCAGCCATTACAGTGGTGATAGGGGATTGTGGGGGTTTTTGGAGGCTTAGTGTTTAGAGGATGATAATGCCCTATTAAAAATGACTACTATGCTGATTTGTTTCTCAGGCTTTTTCCAAGAATTCTGAAAGAGTTGCTATACTATTTCATGTTTTGAACTTGCCTCGTTGACTGAATTTCTAGGAAAACTTGTAGAGCTTTTCTGTTCAGGGTTCCATGTCTTAGTGGATTTTGAATATTTCTCTTTTAAGGTTGATTTCTCAATTTCCTACTCTTGCCTAAACTAAAATTGTTTCTTCAGCTTTTTTTAAAACTTACGTTTCCCCTCCTTTTTAATTTAACATATTTTGCCTTTTTAGGGTTTTATCATCAACTGAAATCTTATCAACTGACACAGACAGCAGCTCAGCTGAAGACAGTGACTTTGAGGAAATGGGAAAAAACATAGAGAACATGTTGCAGAATAAGAAAACCAGCTCTCAACTGTCACGTGAACGGGAGGAGCAGGAACGGAAGGAACTACAGAGGATGATACTGGGTGAGGGTAGTGACTTTACAGATAGACAAAAAAAGAAAGATCGAAAAATTGTAAATAACTGCTCACTAATAACTAAGGTAAAGATGGAGGCAGGAGAAGTGGGAGATGAGTATAGAAGAGCCCATAGATGAATTAGAGAGATTCTGCAAACTGGACTCTAGGTATGTCTGTGGGGCCTAAATTGAAGAGATGCTGCCAGTCTGCTACTGCCTTTGTTTGTATCAGGCCTGGCCAAACCAGGACTATCAGTGCTCTACATCACTTGAGCTTTCTGGGCATTCATCCTAGAGGGTAAGAGTTTTTAATACAAAATCTGTGGATGAATTTGGGGGTTGTTCATGAACCCTCTGAAATCACATGTAGCAGTCTGTACAGGTGTACTTTTTCTGAGGAGAAGATCCATGGCTTTTGGAAGATTCTCAGAGGAGTCTTGGATTCTAAAAAGAGTTTAAACTCACCAACCCTAAATTGCATAAATTGAGGATGGGGATGATGAAGGCCTGAACTGGTTTGAGATATGGTCATTGGGAATGAAAAAAAGAGATCAAAGTGATGTTAAGGTTTCACTCTGGCTTGCTGTAAAGATGATGGTACCATTGATTAGGGTAGTACATTTCAGAAAAGGAAGGAGGTTTAAGAAAGAAAGGTATAATATGTGGATTTTGAGGTCCTTATGACACTCCCCAGTATAGATGTCAAACAGGCAATTGAGAACTTGGATGTAGATATTGAGAGAGGATAAAGCCTAAAGATGAACGCTTTAAATGACTACACTCAACAGTAGTCTTCCCTTTGTTTTCCCTTTGTAAAAGCTTTGTGTGATTCGGTTGTTTTGAGTACTTTGTAAAGATGTGATAAAGCCTTTCCTAGAATGTGGTCTTGGACCAGCAATGTCTACATCATGTAGAAGCTTGTTAGAAAGGCAATCTCAGGTTTCACTCCAAACCTACTGAATTAGAATCTGTATTTTAACATGATCCTCAGATGATTCCTGTTCATTCATATTAAAGTTTGAGAAGCATACTCTAGGCCTTAAGACTGGAGTTTTTCTGTGATGTCGTTTCTGCCTGCTGTGCCCTAGCCCCCACCCCTGCCATCCCCAGTGCTTGAGTGCTTTTCTATAGTGTGATCATCAAGTACTTCCTGCTTGGACTTTCCTTTTGTGCATTAGTTCAAAGAAATCAGAATACAGCTACTGCTCTGCTGTCCTCCATATGACAAACATGTTTCTTTGAGATCCTCTCAGAACTTTCTGTACTTATAAAAATGGGAACATTGACAGTGATAAAATGAAGTCAGGAAAGGACAACTAGTGTATCCTTGGGGCTGGTGGTGACTTTGATGCTTTCTATAGAACAATAGTTCTGTGGCGTGTTGAGTTTTGGGGTCTCCACTCAATCCCAAGAAAATAGCCATTTAGGTGGTAGGGGGACTGTGTCTTTTTCTCCTTGCAGCAGCAGGCTCAGCAGCATCAGGAAACAATCACAGAGATGATGACACCGCTTCTGTGACAAGCCTTAATTCTTCTGCCACTGGCCGTTGTCTCAAGATTTATCGCACATTTCGAGATGAGGAGGGGAAAGAATATGTTCGCTGTGAGACGGTCCGAAAGCCAGCTGTCATTGATGCCTATGTGCGCATACGGACCACAAAAGACGAGGAATTCATGTGAGTTTGACTCCCCACTTGCCAGTGTCATAAAGAGAATGATGATGATGGGGAAGGGGGTGAGGACGGATACTTGATTTTTAGTGACAAGATTCTGCACAGTTGTCCCTGGAAATCTGTGTTAATTGAGAACCATCTTGCCTTTAGAACTTTGGGTTTGAACAGAGCCAGATCACAGGGAGAATCCCCAGTTTGCTGTAAAATAAAGGCATGTTTTAAGTTCTCTTTGGGTCCTTTGTGTTTTTGTTATCAGGACAGTCTTCTTGGTTTTAAGTTTGCTTATGGTTCCGTGAATTTTTTTCCCCTTTATATAGTCGAAAATTTGCCCTTTTTGATGAACAACATCGAGAAGAGATGCGAAAAGAACGGCGGAGGATTCAAGAGCAACTGAGGCGACTTAAGCGAAACCAAGAAAAGGAGAAGCTTAAGGGTCCTCCTGAGAAGAAGCCCAAAAAAATGAAGGAGCGTCCTGACCTAAAAGTAAGTATAGTGTAATATGATCATAACTAACAAAGCAGAGAAAGAAAGCATACCTTTTCCCTTAGCTTTTGGCATCCTCCCTTACTGGGAATGAAGGCAGTATTATGGAAAGCTAGTTTGAACTGATGTGGCCACTTGGGTGTTATAAACGCTAGTACAACTGGAACTGACAATACCAGATTTAATCTGGTGTCATTGGGTGTCATTTTATGCTTCATCCATTGAAAATATTTTCTGTGAGTTGAGACAGGTGTGGTGGATTTTTTTGACATGTATATTGACATATGTAGACACATCTTGTTTTCAAATTGCATGTATTAAAAGCAGTGACTGAGAAAACATACAATACAGGTTGCTTTGCATAGTTTAGGTATCACTGTGCAGTGTAATGTGCAGCACAAAATGAGGCCACTGTGGTACAGTGGAAAGAGCTGTGGACTTGGAAACAGAAGATCTGGGTTCAGGTTCTTGTTCTGCCATTTAGTAGCTGTGACCATAGCATCTCCAACCTGTTTTTTCTTCTTTAAGATGATACCTATATCACAGTGGTATTGTATTAAGGAATGTAATACATGGGAAGCACTTTATACCTGGTAAAATTCTCAACAAATGTGAACTGTTAACATGTACTGAGCTCATTAAGTATTCTAATGTTTCTTGTATGTGATATTATATGATACAGTATTGATCCCGTTTTACAGATGACAGGGAGGGCAATTGTGCAACTAAGATGGAGACTTATTTTGCTGTTGTTTTGGCTTTTTTGTGTGTGGAGTTTTTTTTTTTTTTTTTTTTTACTGCACTGCACTCACTGCCTGTGGGATCTTAGTTCCCTGACCAGGGATTGAACCCAGGTCCTCTGCAGTGAGAACACAGAGTCTTAACCACTGACTGCCAGGGAATTTCAAGAGACTTAGTATTATTAAACCTTTTCCTTGAGACTGGGAATATACTCATTCTGGCTACCTGTGCTGCTGAATGCAACCTTGGGCTTCCAATAGTCTTTCTTCTGCATTTTTAATGTTTTCATAGTTTACAACTTAAGTTGGGTTAGAAACCTTCTGCCTTTTATTCCTCATTTGATTTTTAAAGTAATGTTCAGTCTCTGGATTTCATTTTGTTTTTAATGTGTCATTTCCATACATGTACTTTTGTTCGGTGGCTTCTGGTTGAAAGGTGTATAACGAGTCTATGAGAATAAAAGTTCTGGGCCTGCCTTTGTTTCTCTTCTGCCTTCCGTGTATTTCTTAAAGCTAACATGAAGAAGCCTGCTTATCTCTGACATGTTGATTCTTTTCCTTTTACAGCTGAAATGTGGGGCTTGTGGTGCCATTGGGCACATGAGAACAAACAAATTCTGCCCTCTTTATTATCAAACAAATGCTCCCCCTTCCAACCCTGTTGCCATGACAGAGGAGCAGGAGGAGGAGTTGGAAAAGACAGTCATTCATAATGATAATGAGGAACTTATCAAGGTTGAAGGGACCAAGATTGTCCTAGGGAAACAGCTAATTGAGAGGTAAGAGCAGTGGGAGAGATCTGTTGGAAGTTGGCGATATTGGTGGGGGCAGGGGTAGATGTGATGTGTTCTCTGAAGTGGAACTGAGGACATAGGAACTTTAATGAACTTTCCTTGGTAATTATTGCCAGTAATGGAAATTACAGTCTTGTAAAGCACTCATTAGGCTCCACCACCTACTTGCCCTTGGGCATGCTACTCAACTTTTCTGAGTCTTAGTTTCCTTAATTACAAAATAAAATCACCCTTTCAAGGGTAACTGTTGATGTGTGGCAAAACCAATACAATATTATAAAGTAATTAACCTCCGATTTAAATAAATATATATTTTTTAAAAAAAGATAAAATGAAGGAGACTATATAAAGCAAGTAGTACACTACCTGGTATATACTAGATGCTCTTCCTGTTCTAATTCCAGGCACTTGTAATGTTTATAAGGTCCCTGATCTCAGATGTTCTGATAATGGACCAGCCAAAAAGATTGAGGAGACAGACTATGCTTATACTTACCTAGCCCTTGTCCTCAGAGAATTTGATAATCAAGTAGAAAAGTTTTTATTTTTTTAATTCATTTTTTACAATGTTGTATTGGTTTCTGCTGTATAATGAGAGAAGTTTCTAAATTAAAAAAAAAAAAAAAACTTTTTAGTTTGAAAATTGCAAACCTACAGAAAAGCTGAAGGAATAATATGTTTTTTCTCTAAATTCACCAAACGTTAACATTTGTCACATTTGTTTCATCTTTATATATCTAAAACATTTTCTTTTTTGCTGAAACATTTGGAAGTTGTAGGCATTGTGACATTTCTCTCAAATTCTTTAGCACACATATCCAAAGAATAAGGACATAACAAACATGATTCTTGGAGAAGGAAATGACAACCCATTCCAATATTCTTGCCTGGAAAATCCCATAGATAGTAGAGCCTGGCAGGCTGTAGCCCGTGGGGTTGCAAAGAGTCGGACATGACTGAAGTGACCTAGCATGCACAAACATGATACTATTACTACACCTAAGAAATTTAACATTAATTCAGTAGTATCTAATATTCAGTCCTTATTCAAATTTCCCCAGTTGTCTCAATATTCTTTATTGCCTACACCCTACTTCCATTCAGGATCCAATTCCAGTTCAAACATTAAGTATTTTGAATCTCTCTTAATGTAGAACTGTCTTCCCCACCTTGTTTTTCATGACATTGAATTTTTTGAAGAGTCCAGGTCAATGGTCTCATAAAATATTCCACATTCTGCATATGTCTGTTTTTGTATTGATGATATTTATTTTTGGCAAGATTGCAGCAGAAGTAATATTATGCATTTACTGTACCACATGAGAAAGCATATAATGTCAGGTTTCCTCAGTATTTTGATCATCTTATTAAAGTGGTAATACTCACATTCCTCTATAATAAAGATTTTTTTCCCACTGTAATTAATTTGTGGATGAATATCCTGTTCTCTTACAATATTTCTCTCAATAGTTTTAACATCCATTGATGATCATTACCTAACTCAGTTATTACATAGGGGGTTGCTTAATTGTTTTTCTAATTCTATCATTCTTTATACTAAATGACATTCTGTAAAGCAGGACTTCTCCCTCTTTTTTTGAATATTACTATGGATTCTGAAATTTTTCCTTTTGTAAACTATAATATATTAAACTCTGTTAACATCATTATTAATTTGAATGCCCAGATTGTCCCAGATTTGATCCCTTCAAGCCAGAACCTGTGTCCTTTTGAAATGAACCTATAAATTTTGCAAACTTCTTTGCTTTCTGGCACTAGATGTCAGGCTTTCCTTGAAATTTCTCTGTCCCAGACCCAGAATCAGCCCTTTCTCAGGGAGTCCTGGTTCCTTTTATTGGGGAATAGTATTTTGGAACCAATATCTAGGTGTTAGGTGTGCTCATTGCCACTGAGATGTCACTGCTTCTAGGTTCTCAGTAGATAGAACTAGGAAATATACAAATATTGTAAGTCACAACCTCATTCAATACTTCCAGTACAAATTATATCTATAGATTCTTTGTCTTTTTCTGTTTTTTGGCTATAGTTTGCATTTTATTTTTAGCTCACACTTTTTAGGTTCTTGATTTAATTAAAATCAATGAAAACATTGATTCCATCACCTCTATTTGTACATCATTAAGTTTTATTCTTTTTCTGTTTTATATTTATATCCTCTTTGGTTCCCAGCATCAGTGTATTTATACATTTGCCCATCCTGTGATATGTGCAAGATAGTTTGAGAATTTGGAGAAGGAAATGGCAACCTACTCCAGTATTCTTGCTTGGAAAATCCCATGCACAGAGGAGCCTGGCAGGCTATGGTTCATGGGGTCACAAAGAGTCAGACACAGCTGAGCAACTGAGCACACATACTACTACCAACAACAAACATGTAAAGTAGATTCAAGCTATTTTCTGTAATTTGTTGTCCTTGGATTGTATGCCACTGACGTTGTACAGTCAGGGTATTACATTCAAAATATATTTATTTTTTGAGTATGTAATTTTTAATTTAATATGTAGTTATATTCATTTATTCTGTTTAGATTTGAGAGTTTTTTCCTATCCTTGTTAATTTATCAACATCTATAGTAGTCATGCTTTGCAGCACATTAGAAAAAGAAAATAATAGTATTTTGATATCATATGATTAAAGGGAAGTAGGTAGTTGGGCTTTTAATGATTGAGGGAAACTCAAACTAGTTTTTTCTCTTCTTTTTGGGCACTCCGTGTGGCATCCGGGATCCTAGTTCCCCAACCAAGGATTGAACCCATGCCTCCTGCAGTGAAAGCATGGAGTCCTAACCACTGGACCATTAAGGAATTCCCTAGTTTTTCTTTTCAAACAAGCTTTAATTTCTTCCTTGTTTCTATTCTGAATAAGTTAAATTTCCTAGCCCTTTTATCCTGAGATATAATGTTCAAGATAGAAAGATTCTTGAAATTCCTTGAGCCTAGTTCCTTTATCTTCCAAGTAGGAAACTGAGGTGAACTTGTGGCTTGCCTAGTTCTTTATTAATTTGGAGATACTATGAGGTCTTGCCCGATCTGAGCCTTAGGATGTGGATGTCTGGCATTTAGTTTGGCTTTTTACTCCCCAGGCTCATGCTCAGGTACTTTGGGCTTTTTCTTTGTGGTTGATTTTTTTCTGGGAGCTAGAAATAGGGACTGCGTGCTATGAAAGTGTTATGATTATTACAGTGCAGATGAGGTTCGCAGAAAATCTCTGGTTCTCAAGTTCCCTAAGCAGCAACTTCCTCCCAAGAAGAAACGGCGAGTTGGAACTACTGTTCACTGTGACTATTTGAATGTGAGTATCTGCATTGCATCTGCATTGCTGTTTTCTGACCAGATGGGATTCTCATTAATTCCCCCAGTCCTCTAAGCCATGGCCCTGATACAGCCTTAGATTCTCCCTGTGGCGTTGCCCTGAGAATTACGTGTACTGCTCATTACAAGGTTTCCAAATTTATTATTTTTTTTAATTTAAAGAAGCATTCTGATATTTTGTTTCTCCTTAGAGACCTCATAAGTCCATTCACCGGCGCCGGACAGACCCCATGGTGACATTGTCATCCATTTTGGAGTCTATCATCAATGACATGAGAGATCTTCCGAATGTGAGTTCACTGCATTCAGGTCTACAGTATAGATGGCAAGGCCCTTTGTTCTGTCTGATTTCAGATAGAGGGCAGTATAGTCTTAAGAACCTCAAACTCCTTATTCTTCGGGATATAGTTTTTTATTTATTTTTTTTAACAGTTAGTAGAGGAAACAGTCAGACCTGCTCCATCTAGAGAGATTCCTTTGAGAGTTGATGGCCAGGTAGAGACAGGTAAGATGTGAGAGAGTCTTGAGGAATTGGTTATGGCAAATGTTTTTTGCTCATGGATGGTGCTCGCTCTTGTTTGCACAGACATACCCTTTCCACACTCCAGTCAATGCAAAGGTCGTAAAGGACTACTACAAGATCATCACTCGGCCAATGGACTTACAGACACTCCGTGAAAATGTGCGTAAACGCCTCTACCCATCTCGGGAAGAATTCAGGGAGCATTTGGAGCTAATTGTGAAAAATAGTGCAACCTACAATGGTAAGAATCACCTGTCTTTGACTGCAAAGGTCACCTTTCAGATCCTTATTTAATTCCTTGCTAGTCCTAAATTCAGACTAGATTGGACGGATGGAAAGGACCTACAATGTATTAGTGAATTGGAGGGTTATGAAAATCAGGTAACGTATGTTTTTAATCATTTAATAGATATTGCTGCTTTTTATTCCCACTTTTTAATGTATCCTCTGGAGAATTTTAAGTCTATCTGTTGAAATGAAACAATTGCATGGGGAGTATGGGAGGAAGAAGTGAGCCTAGGTAAATAGAAGAGGCATTCGCTGTGGATGGAACCCCCACAGAGTATGTGCTTGTGACTGTATTTGTCTTTGATTTGATCTACAAATATGTTATAGGGGCTGTTATATGTCCACTTTGCTCAAAAACTGAAAAGACAAGGAGGAAGAAATCTGTTTTCTGAGTCTTAAAGAGTTTATAGTACATACAGCTTCTGCGTGTAAAGGATAAAATTTTCTGATTTCCAGTTGTATCCTTGAGCACAGATTCGTCTATATATAAGTATAGAGATTAAGGGTACAGATTAACCATGACAATAATTTAATTACCTTAGATGACTTAGAACACTGAAAAAACAGAGTGAAAAAGCAAGACATTATGGTTCAAGAAAATGGGAATGGTCTGGAATGTTTTGAAAACAATGGTCATTGTACAAAGGAAGATATTATGATTCAAGAAAATGAGAATGGTCTGGAATGTTTTGAAAAGAATGATCATCGTACAGCTTGTCTGACTGGAAAATACCCTGTGGAATTGGAATGGTAGCTGCCAGGGGCAGATATCATATTTCAGGACACAGAAGTTGGTGAAGAAGTTGTAGTGGTTGTACCTTCATTTCCTGTTACTCAGTTGGTACAGTGTGAAATTCCACATGCTTGTAAGTTCTGAGATTTTTCTTTCTGAAAAGGATACCAAATCGCCATGATTTATTCAGTAATTCTGGATAAATACTTTGGTATTATGTAGGAACTTGGATGATCCTTTCAGTTTTATTCAGTACTGTTATTTTTTAGAGATCCATGTACATTTCAGATCATCAGCAGTAATGTAGCAGATAGGTGAATTTCTGTTTTAGAGAGGATTGCCAGGTATTATACTCTCACAGGTTCTTAGGAAATTTTGTGGAATGTTTAAGAGTTACTGAAATTCATTTATGGAATATTTTCATGGAGAAGGAAATGGCAACCCACTCCAGTGTTCTTGCCTGGAGAATCCCTGGGACGGGGGAACCTCGTGGGCTGCCGTCTATGGGGTCGCACAGTCGGACACGACTGAAGTGACTTAGCTTAGATGACTTATTTAGCATCTTATAACCTTTTCTGTTTTCTCACCTGTACACATGGGACAATAGTTGTACCTAGATTTTAATACCTTTCACAAGCAGGCCTGACCCATTTATCTAGTCTCATTTCCGGTGACTGGCTCCCATACCTACTATAGATATGTGATTCCTGCCACACTCAGCATTGTATTTCACTGAATATCCTATCCCGTGTCTTCATTCCTTTGCACAGTCTTTGCCCTTTGTAAGGAATGCCCTTTATTCTCTTGCCATTCATATTTCCAGACCAGCTCATATCCTCTCTTCATGAAGATGTATCACATTGTCCACAGTACCCATTTTTCAGTCATCTGTGCCCCTTAGCACAATTAAATCAACTTTTATAGCTCTTATTGTATTACATATAATTGATTATATATTTGATTTTCCTACCACTTTGTGACCTCCTAGAGAGACAATTCATCTTTCTATTCCAAGGGCCTAGCAGAGTACCAGACACATACAAAGGAAGAATAAATTTGTTAGCTCCAACCATCATTCAAGTTGGCAAGCATAAATGCATTAAAAAAAAAATTCTCTTGGAAGGGGAATGGCAAGGTAAGAGCTGACATTGAAAATGCAGAGCTTGAGGTACCTGTGGGTCATTTAGGGGCAATGTTAGTAAAAATTTGGAAATGATTTTCTCCTTACATCCCCCTCTAGCTCAATCTTCTTTCTTCCTTATACCCAAATGATGGTAATAGTAATAGTACCACCATCAGTGGTGTTACTATCCTTCCAGTTATACGACCTAGAAATATTAGTCATCGTTGATTCACTCTCCCTCTCCTGCGCTCATAAATCACTAAGTTCCATAAATTGTACCTTCTAAATTTTGCTAGAACAAATTCCCTTCCTTTTGGTCTCCATTGCTACTGTCTTAGTTGAAGCCCTTGTCATCTCTTCTTTGACCTCTTGCAGAGAGGAACCTCTTGCTTCCAGACTTCCTCTGTGCTGCTTGCCTTAATTCTTCATACTGTTGATGGTATTTTTTTCTGGTACAAGTTTGAAAAATTACTCTAGCTTAAAATCTTCAGTGCCTTTGTATCTCCTATGAGACCATTGTAATATGTCCCATCCAGCCTTTCCAAGTTTCATTTTCGGGTTTTTTTCCTCACACATACCTGTATTCCAGTTGTACAGAACTACTTGTGATTCCTGTTGTGAAATGTGTTGCTTCATGTTTCCATGAATTTGCTTACTTAAATGTTTTTGCTCACTTCTTCCTCCCTCTGGAATGTTTTTCTACAATACTATCTACCTGGTGGACTTCTCTTCATTAGTGACACTGCTCAAGTGTCAGTCACAACAAGCCTTTCCTGTTCCTTCCTGGTACTCAGATTTAATTGTTTTGAAACTGTTGCAAACCCTCCACAGTTCACAGTAATCAGTATATTCCTCTATTTGCACTTATATTCACTTTTTAAAAACTTTTATTATGAAAATTGTTAGGCATATACAGAAGTAGAGAGAAAGTAAATAAACTTCAGTACACCTATTCACCCAGTTCAGCACTTACCAGCATATGGCCAATCTTGTTCATTATTTATATTTCCAGATATCAAATCATTTCACTCATAGATACTTCAAGCACTTATACCTTGTCATATAGCAATTTATTTTTATGTCATTTTCTTTGACTAAACCAAGAACTCTCTAAGGTAGGACTTGTGTCTTATTTTCCCTTTAATCTCATCATTGAACATATCACAATTATATGCCAAAACCAATACAATATTGTAAATAATTAGCCTCCAATTAAAATAAATTTAAATTAAAAAAAAATAAAGCAAGTTACATTGTAAAAAAAAAAAGTTGCTGAATGAACAAATAAATGCCAGCTAATTAATTAATAAGTAGTTGAGAATAGAGCTGAGGTTTAGGCTCTGGGGAGCACTTACTTTGAAAGAATTAACAGGAAGATAAACAAAGGATACTGCAAGAAAATAGAATTACTGTTTAGAAGAAAATGTTTTGACTATCCCTATGATGAGCTTAAACTAGGGTAGCCATAAGCAGGGAATGTAGGTGATGGTTGGAGGATTTTGTGAAACTCTTGTTAGGGACTTCAAGGAAACTAAAGTAGTAGTCTGAGCTAGGATGGAGATTGTTTTCTGACAAAGGCTTTGGATTAGCCATATGTTGAGCGGACATCACAAACCATGAGTTCTGCAAACGAAAATTGCAGTCACAAATTTTGAATGCTAAAGATGATCTCCTTAGTCATCCTTAAATAAGTTGTCATTTCCCTATCCATAGTATTATTTTCAAGATATTAAAGGCAGCAGTATCAAAGTAGTACTGCTGTGTGTGGATATACACAACTAAGGGAGAGAATTAAAATTAGTTTATTCATCCATATTATGCATCTGGTATGTGTTAGGCACTGAAAAATGGAGGTAAGACTGATACATCTCTCTGACTCAGCAGCTAGGTTGGTGCAAGTCTGGAGAGGTGTTGGTTCTCTTGCTTCCCATGTCCGTGGTCTCATCTCTTCCTGTTTGTTTCTCTGTAATCTAGGGCCAAAGCACTCACTGACCCAGATCTCTCAATCAATGCTGGATCTCTGTGATGAAAAACTTAAAGAGGTAAGACATTTAAAATGAGAGAAAGGCAGTAGAATTTGAAGCTGGCAGGTACCAGAATTGAGGAAGTAGGGAATGCAACAGAAGATTAGAGAAATGAGGGAGAAGCAGGTCTTTCGTACATTAGAGTCTGGAGGGACCTTAGAAATCATATAGTCTAATTCCCTCCCTTTTGTTGATGGAAAAACAGGTCCATAGGAGAAACTAACTTGTCTTGGGCATTGTGGCTGTTAAATAGTAGAGCTAGGATTAAAATCTAAAATCCACATAACACTTTAGAAAGGGCTAAGGAAAAAAAAGAAAGGGCTAAGGAAAAAAAAGAAAGGGCTAAGGAAATTGACTTCCTGGAAAGCCAGCTGAAGCTAAGAGACTGTTTTGGCAGGGATAAATTTTAATTTTTAAAGATAATCTGTATTTTATCTTCTTAACAGCAACAAAATATGGCAGCTGTACAGGCCTAAAAAATATAAATGTGATGATGTTAATATTGAAGTAGAAGTTTCATAAAAGAAGATTGCCAAATGGCCAATAAACATGAAAAGATTATAAGTTTGGTTGATCACTGTGGAAATAAAAATTTAAACGAGTTAAACCAGTTAATACTTCATACCCACTTAGAAAGGCTAAAAAAGAAAAAAAAACTTAAAAGACATGGTCTTCCCTGGTGGTCCAGTGGTTAAGAATCCAACTGTCAATGCAGGGGACACAGGTTTGATCCCTAGTGTGGGAAGATTCCACATGCCACAGGGCAACTAAGCCCGTGTACCACAGCTGCTGAGCCCAAGCTCTAGAGCCCGTGCTCTACAACAGGAGAAGCCCATGATAATTTTTAAGATTTGAGTGTCAGTGGGTTAAGACATGGAACAATTGATACACAGACTTTTTCGTAGTATAGTCAGTCTAAAATGAATTTATTGGGTTAGATTCCCTTGTATAAAAGTTACTAATCAACAATAATGTGTTCAGTGTTTTCAGTGATAGTTTTACAGCAAAAAGAGTGTGATGTTAAAACTTAATTTGGTAAAGATGTTTTTGTTGTGCGAACTAAGCTGTTGTTACCTAAGGGTGTATATTTTTGATGATCTACAAGAATAGAAGATAGAATACCTATAAGAATGGTTGACACATCTCTTTTGATCCTTTTACTGGAGTATTATTTCTTATCTGAATTTTTGTCTGGAACAGATGAGTTTGCAATTCAAAGTTAGACTTTTTGGGACAAAAGAAATATTAATTGTCCTTAATACTCTATGATGATTATACCTCAGGGAAGCCTTTATGTTTCCTTTGCTTTGTTTCATGTCAGAAAGAAGATAAATTGGCTCGTTTAGAGAAAGCAATCAACCCCTTGCTGGATGATGATGACCAAGTGGCATTTTCTTTTATTCTGGACAACATTGTCACCCAGAAAATGATGGCAGTTCCAGATGTAAGTGGTCTGTATGTTGAATATTGTGAAGATAGTACAAAGGAAAGGAAAGGGCAAAAGAGTGTCTGCATGTGTGTGTATCATTGGGGAGTCTGGAGTGTGGTGTTTGTCAGTTCAAACTGGTATGTAATTTTTTTCTTTTTTTCAAACTGGTATATAATTTTAAAAAGAAACCTTTTTGCTGTATGAGTGCATTATCATTGAAATCAAAGATGCCAGGAATCTGTGATATAGAGAGGTTCTTTATTCCTGTTGTTGACATTCAGTATTTAATGCTCCTGAGTAGCTCGGGAGAGAAATTAGGATGCCAGGTAACATGGGAGGCTTTGGATTTAGAGGTGCTTCTTAACAAACGAGAGTTTGATAATTACCCAGCATTTGTTGTCTTCTGTTTCAGTTTTTCCCTTTTGCAACTTTATGACAGGGCTACCATGTTGGGTCATTTTGTTATAATGATCTTCCCTAGGGAATTCTGAACTGAGTTTCCTTTTGTGTTATAGGCATATGTTGTGTATGCAGTAATGCTGTGAACCCTCTGCAATGGGACTAGGGGATGCGAGATTTTAATTGTGAATATAGAGCAGGGGTCCTTACCCTGTCAGGGCACATGAACCCTTAATAGAATCCGTGAACCTCTTAAATTATATGCAAAGTTTTGTATGATAATGTGTCTTTCTGGGAAAAGGGTCCATAGTTTTTGTCAGGGTCTTAACATGACCCAGCGAAGGTTGAGAAGCTCTGGTATAAAGAATGGTTTCCATTTAATTTCTCATGCTTTTTTTTTTACTAGTCTTGGCCGTTTCATCACCCAGTTAATAAGAAGTTTGTTCCAGATTATTACAAAGTAATTGTCAGTCCAATGGATTTAGAGACCATACGTAAAGTGAGTGATTTGGTCTAAAATATCTTTTTGGAAGCAAGTAACTTTATATGTGTATCTGAGTCCCTTGATTTCTTTTAATCACAGAATATCTCCAAGCACAAATATCAGAGTCGAGAGAGCTTTCTAGACGATGTCAACCTTATTCTGGCCAACAGTGTTAAATACAATGGTGAGTATTTCTACTTTTTTTCTTTCCATCAGTATATCCACCCAACATTAGTTAGCATTATTAAAAGTTAAGTGCATAAAGCAGGCTTGAGCTGTGATAGTCAGCAGAGTCAATCAAGTGACTTAACTCTGCATTTTTTAAAAAAGACATATTTTAGTGTGTTCTGTAAAGTTTACTAATAATGTTTAATGATGACAAAGCAATGTACATTTATTTTCTAAACTTCAAAAGCACAGACAAATGAAATGAGAATAAAAATCATATGGATGTCACTTTGGGCCATCACTGCTTTCCATGAGTTGTGAAAGCTTACCTGTTCCCCAGGCCCTTTGATGGAACTTAGGGAAATGTGTTAACATAACATAGACCATGGTGTGCTTCCTCGGAGCATGGAATTCCTGCTCAGTATATGAACTGATTAAATGATATGTGTCAGATTCTGTGCTAGCTACTCCCATCTACTGATGGGAAAGACATCACTGTCCTCATGTAATTCACAGTCCAGTCAGTGAAGAGAAACAGTTAAAATGCAGCTTATCAGGGGCTATATTAGAAGGATGTACGGAAGTGCCCTAGAGGAGAGGAAGGAGCACCTTCACCTAGGGGTTAGGAAGGCTTTGTAAACAAGTTAATAAAGTTCAGTTTTGAATAGCTCACTTGTTAAATAAACATCTATTGAGCACTTAGTATGTGCTGGCACTGATAGATATTACAAATATAAAATCAAATTAGATATGTTCTCTGCCCCCAAACTGGTTATAGTTTAGTTGGGAAAACAAAAGAAAAATCACAGAACTTGTTGTAATGCTAGATGCATGCACAGAGTGCCAAAGTAAAACAGAAACAAAATATCTTAATCAGAGTGGGATGAGAGGAAGCTTCCTGTAGTAGAATTTTCTTAAGCTGAGTTCTAAAGGATCAGTGGAGTTTACAGAGCAAAGGATGTTGAGGAGACAGCATTATAGGCAGAGAGAATAGCAATATGTGAAGGCACAGAAGCCTGAAATTACATCTTGGGTTTAAGAAATGAGTTATTGGGGTTGCAGTTAAGTGTAGAGTTAAATGTAGTGAATGAGTGGTTATGTGTAGAGAAGTAGATGTCAAATCATAAGAGAACCTAATGTATGCCATATATCATACTTAAGAGTTTTTCAGTTCAGTCACTCAGTCATGTCTATTTGTGACCCCATGGACTGCAGCACGCCAGGCTTCCCTGTCCATCACCAACTCGCAGAGCTTCTCAAACTCATGTCCATTGAGTCGGTGATGCCATCCAACCATCTCACCATCTGTTGTCCCCTTCTCCTCCTGCCTTCAGTTTTGCTCAGCATCAGGGTCTTTTCCAGTGAGTCAGCTTCTTGGCATCAGATGGCTAAAGTATTGGAGCTTCAGCTTCAGCATCAGTCCTTCCAATGAATATTCAGAACTGATTTCCTTTACTTTATCCTAAATGGAAGAACACTGAAAGAATTAAGCAGCAAAGTGACAATCCCATGTAGCTTGTGAAGCAAAAAAGAAGAGGGAGCTAAGGGAATTTAAGAGCATTGCCTAGCATACTGAGGTCTCAACTAAAAATCTGCATGTCTATATGACTTTTCTCCTACAGTATTCAGCAGCCCAAGTAGTGTGCCTGTTAAGTTCATCAGAAGGGACAGAGAATTAGGAAGAGGAGGTGAAGGAGGGGACAACCGGAAAGACAGATGCGAAAATGGGTATTATGGGTATAATGGATAGAATATCATGGAAGAATGAAAGAACAGGGCAAGTTCAGGGAACTGTACTTGGCTAGAACCTATATATTTCATTAAGAGAAGTGGTAGGAGATGAGCCTTCTAGTTTATTCCATCTAGGTTGGATTAAAAGAATCTACTTTGTCCCTTGTACCCTTCTTATTGCTGATTGTAAAGTGGAAACAGGTCATTTATCTTTCCATTATTGTTTCCTGAAAATAGCTAAAGCTAATCAGCCCAAATTCTGGTAATAGAAGTTAGCAGCCTCACAGGTGTCTTAAAATGAATATAACAAGTAATCAGCAAGCAGGAATATTACAGAGACGATGCTTGGCCTGGGGATAGCTGCCTTAAGATAGAGGGCAGGTTTATGAGGAGCTTAGGTAAGGCAATAAGAAGAAAAACTCAGAAGATGCTAATTGGAATGAGCAGAGGGCAGTAGACAAATCACAAGACAAAAATTAAATGCAAAATAAAAATGAATAAATATTCAGTTGTATCTGGTAATCAAAGAAATGAAAATTGAAGCAGATAAACCATCTCTTTTTTTGCCTATTAGGTGAGATTGGTTTCTTTTTTAATGGAAGTATTCAAAATGCTAGTGAGGTAGGTATTCTTACATATGCAGTATAAAATTATGAGACATTTCTAGAAAGCTCTTTGACAGCACTGAGACTTAAAAATAGTTAAGTGAACAGATCTTATAGTCAGGTAGACTTGAATTTGAATATTGCCCCCCATGAAAGCTTATTCTAAAAAAACTAATGACAAAAATGCTTAGAATGTTAAGTGAGAAAAGTAAAACACATCACTTTAATTTCATCTCAGTTATGCTTTTTATGAAAAGATACATACATTTAAAAAAAAGTGATGATAATAGTGGTTATTTCTGAGATGTAAGGTTAGGATTATCTTCATGTTCATCTTTTGTAGTTTTCCAAGTTTTCTCCTGGTATGGAAAGCAGGAAACTCTTTCGAGAGGAGATAGTTTTTGAGCTAAAATTTAAAGGATGATAATTATTGCAGCTAATTCTTTATTGAGCACCTGCTGTGCTGAGCAGATAGTCAAGTGGAGAAAGGTAGGGAAGAAGTTCCAGATAGAGAGTGCAAATGCTAGAAAGATGAGAGCACCTTGGACAGGGAAGTGCAAAAAATTGAGTTTGGCTATGGTGCAGAGTGGGAGCTAGTTTTGGTGTTAATAAAGGAGTTTTTAAAGTTCAGTTCAGTTCAGTTGCTCAGTCGTGTCCAGCTCTTTGCGACTCCATGAATCGCAGCACGCCAGGCCTCCCTGTCCATCCGGAGTTCACTTAGACTCACGTCCGTCGAGTCAGTGATGCCATCCAGCCATCTCATCCTCTGTCGTCCCCTTCTCCTCCTGCCCCCAATCCCTCCCAGCATCAGAGTCTTTTCCAATGAGTCAATTCTTCGCATGAGGTGGCCAAAGTATTGGAGTTTCAGCTTTAGCATCAGTCCTTCCAATGAAGTTAGGTGAGGCCAAATCATGAAAGGCGCCTAGTATGTCTCACTAAGCCTTTAAAAGGACAAATCACCAATAAAGAAACTATTGACAACCATCCAAGTTAAAGCACTGAGAGCTTGAACTAAGTTACGAAGCAGTAAAAATGGAAAGATGGGGACAGATGGTAGAGATATTGAGGAAATAGAATTGATAACCTTCATAAATGGTTGGAAATTGAGGGTATAGGTAAAGGACTGCTGCTAAGTCACTTCAGTCGTGTGCGACCCCGTAGACGGCAGCCCACCAGGCTCCCCCGTCCCTGGGATTCTCCAAGCAAGAACACTGGAGTGGGTTGCCATTTCCTTCTCCAATGCATTAAAGTGAAAAGTTAAAGTGAAGTTGCTCAGTCGTGTCCGATTCTTCGCGACCCAATAGACTGCACTCTACCAGGATCCTCCATCCATGGGATTTTCCAGGCAAGAGTACTGGAGTAGGTTGCCATTTCCTTCTCCAAGGTAAAGGACAGGGAGAATTAAAAAGGATGCCAAGTGCTTCTGTTCTCTTGGTGAAAACATAAATTGGTACAAACTTTTTAGAGGACAATAAATGTGTATTCCCTTTGACTAAGCAAGTTCATCTCAAAGGAATATTCCATACAAGTTTGCAAAGGCATACGTGCAAATGTACATATGTTTGTAACTGCAACTTTGTAATTAAGAAAACAGCATTCTAAAATATCCAACAATAAGAAATTATTAAATAGTTAAACTATGGTACATCTATATGGTGAAATACTGTTTAGCCATCAGAATGGTAGATTAGCTAACAAATAAAGCTGTATCTTGTATATGCTGATACCCAAATATATCCAAGATATGTATTGATGAAAACTAGATCACTCAACAATATATACAGAAGGATTTGTAAATTTAGATCCTATGGAGGCCAGACAGGTAACATAAATGAGTGAAATGGACTCAGTAGTAATGATGAACTGAAGAGCCCATCTAAAGGGCTCAGTCACTATTTAGTTCAGTTGTTGTCATAAGGCAGAATTGCTAAAGGCAGAGGTGGAGGATAATTTCACTTTATGCTTTTTTGTACTTAGGTGTTTGAATTTTTTTAATTGAGCATGAAGTACTTTTGTTAATTTAAAAAAATCTGGGTTTTGGAAGGGTGGATAAGTCAGATGACGTTCAGAATTCTGACTTGGGCAAACTGGTGGTATCATTGACTAATATAATCATCCCTCGATGTCCAGACTCCCAGGGATACCAAAATCTGTAGATGCTCAAGTCACTTATAAAATGGCATAGTATCTGCATCTAACTGTCATACATTCTCCCATATACTTCAAATCATCTCTAGATTACTTACAATACCTATACAGTGTAAATGCTATGTAAATAGTTATAAATACAATGTAAATAGTTTCCAGTGTGCAGAAAAATCAAGTTTTGCAATTTGGAACTTTCTGAAATTTTTTTCGCAAATGTTTTTGCCCAATGATTCCATCATTGTGGAACCCATGGATACAGAGGGCTGACTATTATAGGAAATAAAGGAGGAGTAGTTTTGGAGGAAAAGTGGTAGAGTTCAATTTGGGCTGTGTTGTATTGAGGTAGGTATCCAAATAAAGACTTTGAGTAGATAATAGAGGTCCAGAGCTCAGAAGAGAAGCCTGTACTGTTTGTATATATGGATATTTTTTCAAATATAACATATAAATATATAAGTGGATGAGTTCAAATAGGGAGTCAGGTACATTCCTTGAACCTCCCTGATGCTGTAGCTGAAATATACTTGTATGTTTTTCTGGGTAGAAAGACCATAGCTTTATCAGATTATCAAAGTTATATGTGACCCAAAAAGGTTAAGAACCACTGTTAAGAGAGAATGTAGGATGAGAATATATTTGACAGATACCAAACCAGCATTTAAGGGATAGGGTGGAGAATATTGGGGAGTGACCAGGATGAAGAAAAGGAAAACCAGCAGAGAGTAATGCTCTAGAAACCTAGAGAATAGGAAAATGGCCAACAGATCAAGTGCTACAGAGAAGACCAAAGAGAATGGTCATTAGAAGAGCTAGTTCAGTGCAGTGGTAGAATCAAAAGCCAGACTACAGAGGATATGAGTGAATGAGAATTTAAAAAGTGGAGGCTGAAATTTGCCTAAGAAGGGAAGAAGGAAGACTCTAATCAGTGTGTTAGAAGGGACAAGTCAGTTGGACAGAGGGGATCTTTGTATAGATGAAAGAGAAGAAAATAAAGAATATGAGATAAGATCCCTGTGAGAATGGAAATATAAACATTGAGAATGTTTCTGCCCAGTAGCGTCTCATTTTTCTCTGCAAAATAGCAAAAGGTCTTTTGCTAAGAATGAGTGAGGTGGTGGGAGAGAGAATTTGAAGAGAAACGTAGATAAAGGTTTGAATTAATACAAATTTTGTATTAGGGAAAATCTGTTTATAGTTTAGCATGTTTCAAATTTCTTACTAAGTTATTTTAAATCCCCCCATCCCCACCTCCTGATGAAGAAAGATAAATAACAACAGTCCTATAGCTTACTTTGGTATAATGCTGTACATTGCCTTAGTTTTTGAACTAAAGTTAGGAGAGGCCTGATAGAGACAGGATTTAATGGGGATGCAAGTTTCCTTTGGATCAGAGAGAGAATGAAGAGACTGGACAGATTACAAGGCTGTGATAAG
Organism: Cephalophus harveyi; assembly: GCA_006410635.1. Classification (NCBI taxonomy): domain Eukaryota; kingdom Metazoa; phylum Chordata; class Mammalia; order Artiodactyla; family Bovidae; genus Cephalophus; species Cephalophus harveyi. The sequence goes on from SJYT01040319.1 coordinate 215,851, forward strand.
GAAATGTAGGATATTGGAATTGAAACTTTCAGAGGTTAAGCAGTAAAATCTGCTTAACAGTTAGCAGTAAAGACAGCATTCTAGATATAGCCATGGATATGTTTGGCTGGAATGGAGGTGCAAACCATTGGCATGAAGATTTACAAGGATTTTGGATTGGTGGTACATATGAACATTAGAGTAACCCATCATAGTGGAGAGGGATTTGGAGCTAAGAAGATTGTGCCAGGTGTGTAAGTCCTTGGTGAATGTGAGTTGGTTAATGATGGTGAGTAAAGGTGAAGAGCAGAGATCTCAAACTCAAGTGGCCTATAGGGGCCAGGCTAGTAATGTAAATGAGTTGCGGTAGGCCAAGTGTGGATTGTGGTAAACTGGAAGAGTATGTATATTCCACCTAAAGAAGCTTGTACTTTACTGCATCTGATTGTTTCCTAAGGAGATGAGTATCCATGTCACTTGGTATCTTAATTTTTCAGGATAAGCTAAAAATCTGGATTTTGTGTACGTGTGACATTTCCCATTTTTACATATTTGCAAATAGTTTAGAAAAAAATTTTAACTCTGAAAGCCAAATAAAAACATCTATCTGCCGGCCAAATCTAGCTCCAAGGCAACTCGTTTTCAACCTCTGGCATGGTAGAGAACAAGCCTCAAAGTAGGAGGAATTTTTTTTTTTCCCCAAGGGGAAGTAAATAATAATTTGGTGGCAGCAGTAGACAGCCTAGAAGGCTGTCTTCCCCTCATCCTTAACCAGTGGGTGAGAGTATAAGAAACCTCTGATTAGGGCAGAAAGGGGTAGTGGTGTCATGAGATAAGAAATGTGATCTTTTTTGTGTGCTAAAAGGATATCCATTATGGAGTTGAAGGCACATATGAGATGTTTCCTACCATCAGGTACTATATACAAAATAATACTTTTATTTAAAACTGTGTTGGTTTGGCCAGATATGAACCTGCCTCTATTTCTAATTAATAGTAATAAAGTCCATGTGGAATCTATTCCCTGCTTTAACATTTTTATTTCAAAAAATTTTCTAGCAAAGTTAGTAGAGTGGTATCTCTGGTTAACATTATTTTGACCCTTTCCATTCAAATTCTTCACACATATCGCATGGCATGTGGTATATTTCTATAGCATTTTACATACTTTCATTATCATGAATATAACATATGAGCTAAGTTGTACATAGCTAGAATGCTTAGCACTAAGGTTAGGATCATCAGGCAACAAGTGAAAGATAAGTAATACTTCACCTAGAAGTATGCAGTACATGTTGGAGGACTCAGGTCTTGTACTAGAGGTGGTGGTGATAGACTGCACACTAGTGTTCAAGCCTCTAGGGGTCTGTTCAGCTACCACATAGGTGCTGAATCAATCACAGAGCCTCTGTTCATGTTTAGATTACATTTGAAGGAACATTAATAATCAGAGAAACCCCAAACTTGGGATTAGAACTATTCACAATAGTCTTAAAAGTCACATAACATTCCATGATACAGATAAAGAAATCCTGTCTGAAAAACACAACCCAAACTTTATACCAGTCTTAGCAAAACTGTAAAGTAGTTGGCAGATGCCTTAATACTTAATGTTTGATTAAATTTAAGATAAACTGCATAGTCTGTGGGCTTCCCAGGTGGCTCAGTGGTAAAGAATCCACCTGCCAATGCAGGAGACAGGAGACACAAGTTTGATCCTTGGGTCGGGAAGATCCCTTGGAGGAGGGCATGGCAACCCACTCCAGTATCCTTGCCTGGAGAATCCCATGGACAGAGGAGCCTCGCAGACTACAGTCAATGGGGTTGCAGAGAGTTGGACATGACTGAGCACGCACACATGCCCACATAATCTGTACCAATAGATGATGCCAAACTATTAAAGATGAAACCCCTTTTCCCAAAGAATTTCCTAACAAGTTCCTCCTCCAGTGTTCTTCAAACCAAAAATTAATAGAAACCATCTTACCTATGATAAGTAGATCACATATCATAAAATCTCAGTGCCTGAAGTTTTAGAATGCTCAGGAGGACCCTACAACCTAGATTAGATAAAACAATAAATTTATCCAAAAAATCTCCAGGGAAGTTTTTTTCTACACTTTTGTTTGAGTAACTCCCAACCCTGTGTGATCTCTAATAGTTCTGTGTATAGGACTCTTTTGTGGAGCTCATCATATACACACGTGCAGCTTAGCATTCAGCTGAAGATTTAAGAGCTTTTCTGCAGATCTTAGATTGTCTGTGGAGTTCCCACCTCTCCAGTTCTGTCCTGCAATTTCTAACTGTTCTAGCCTCCTCAAACTCCAGTATCTGTTTCTATGGCTTAGTTAGACTGCTGTGCTTTTCTTGGATTCAGCAGAAAGCCAAGGACAATTGTAGGGCTCACTTCCTTTATTTCCTTTCTCTCAAAACTGACAGTCCTATACTTCCTGGTCAAAAACCGTTATTTCGTTTGTTTTTTTGCAGTTTTCTGGTTACAGTGGGAAGACTAATTCAGTAGCAATTACTCTATTGTGCCCAAGAAGGTCTTTAGGTTTATTGTATTTTCTGACATAGAAATTTCATTTTTATGTAGTTATATTTATCAGTCTTTGCTGTTAAGATTTCTGTATAATTGTTTAGAAGACCTTCCCTACTCTGAGATAACCAACTATATTTTCTTCTAATATGTATAGCATTTAAACATTTACTGATTTTTAAAAATAGAATCTAAGATATAAGGTAAATATCTAACTTATTTTCTCTTCCAAAGAATTAGCCAAAGTGTCCAAGTTGTACTTATGGAATGGTCTGTCCTTTTGTACATTAGTACAAAATGCTACCTTTATCACGTAGTAGATTCTTATATATTCTTTAACCTATTTTGGAGCTTTCTGTTTTATTTGTTTATCTAATCTGCACTATTATCACCAGATAATGTCTCTTATTATCATTCAGACTTTATAATTTTAAATTCCTCTGATGTGACTGTCTTTCCCCAATTAGTCTAAATAAACTCTAGGATCATTTTTGTTAAATTCTAACTTGTCAGTGACAGATAATTTTGAAATCTTATTTTAATTTATGGATTAATTTGAAGAGAATGTATATCTTTGTAATATGTTTCTCCATCTAGAAGCTCATGTTTCTTCATTTATTCACATGTTCTTTTACCTTTGTCAATAAAGACTTTTAGGTTATGTTGTATAATTTCTAGGCATCTTTTGTTTATTTCTATATATTTTATAGTTTTTATTGCTATTGAGCATCTACTTTTTTTGTTGTTGAGTTTATTCCTGGCTAATTTAAAAGTTTTGCTACTATTGTACATGTGCTCCCCTCCTGCAAAGTGGTTATTAAATCTAAAGGTTTCAATCAGTTTGAAGAATAGCATTGTTAACAGGTTAATATAATGCTTAAAGTATTTTTGTATACTAGTTTCTAAGTCTGTAAGTTTGGCCATTAATAAATATTAAGGTTCTTTTTTTCTGTCAACAACTTTCCTTAGATTGGGGCCAAGGTATAAGTATTCCTACATAGAGGTTAAGTCTCACATCATTAAAGAGAATAAAATCTCTTTTGATATCGCTTCAGCCCCTTGCTGCCATCCATTCTTTTCATAGCTGACTTTTTGTTTGTTTTTATTGTGATAAAATATACATGACATAAAAATTTACCTTTTCAACCATTTTTAAGTTTACAATTAGCTGGCATTAAGTACATTCATAATGTTGTGCAACCAGCACCACTATCGGTTCCCAGAACCATTTCTTTATCCCAAACAGAAACTCAGTATCCCCATTCTCCCATTCCCCCAGTTCTTGGCAAACTCTATTCTACTTTCTTTCAATGAATTTACTTCTTCTAGGTACCTCATATGAGTAGACTCATACAATAAATAGAATATTTGTCCTTTTATATCTGGCATTTATTTCACTTTGCATAATGCTTCCAAGGTTCAACCATCCATGTTGTAGCATGGATCAGAATTTCTTTTTTTTTTTTCTTTTTTAATGAACATGTAATGTGTCTCTCCTATTCTTTACCTGCCATTCATGTCTCACTCAACTTTAATCTAGTTTCTACCTTGCCAAGCATACCAAGTGAACAGGATCACATAATTGCCAGGTATAGTGGGCACTTTCCAGTCCTTATCTTTACCTCACCCCACTCTTTGACATCATTGAGCATTTCTTCCTTGAAATTATAGTATGACTGGCTTCATGACATCTTTCAGCTCTTACTTTCCTCTTGCCTCTTAGACCATTACCTTTCAGTCTCCTTTACTGAATGTTATTCTGCCTGTTACTACAAGTTTAACCACCACCTCTTTCTGATGACTCTCAACTCTATTCTGGGCAAAGATCTATATATATCCCAACCACCTGCTGAACATTTCCTCTTGAATGTCCCAGTGGAACTTGAAACATGCTTCAAACTGAATATTCTACTATCCTTCTCTATTCCAACTTTCTCCCTCTGTCCTTTACTTGACTCATTCCTTTACTGTTTCCAGTCTGGATTTAATGAGTTACTAGCATCATGCCGGGAGAAATATCAATAACCTCAGATATGCAGATGACACCACCCTTAGGGCAGAAAGTGAAGAGGAACTAAAAAGCCTCTTGATGAAAGTGAAAGAGGAGAGTGAAAAAGTTGGCTTAAAGCTCAACATTCAGAAAACAAAGATCATGGCATCTGGTCCCATCACTTCATGGCAAATAGATGGGGAAACAGTGGAAACATTGGCTGACTTTATTTTCCTGGACTCCAAAATCACTGCAGATGGTGACTGCAGCCATGAAATTAAAAGACCCTTGCTCCTTGGAAGTAAAGTTATGACCAACCTAGACAGCATATTAAAAAGCAGAGAGATTACTTTGCTGACAAAAGTCCATCTAGTCAAGGCTGTGGTTTTTCCAGTGGTCATGTATGGATGCGAGAGTTGGACTATAAAGAAAACTGAGCGCCGAAGAATTGATGCTTTTGAACTGGGGTGTTGGAGAAGACTCTTAAGAGTCCCCTGGACTGCAAGGAGATCCAACCAGTCCATCCTAAAGGAGATCAGTCCTGGGTGTTCATTGGAAGGACTGATGCTAAAGCTGAAACTCCAATACTTTGGCCACCTCATGCAAAGAGTTGACTCATTGGAAAAGACTCCGATGCTGGGAGGGATTGGGGGCAGGAGGAGAAGGGGACGACAGAGGATGAAATGGCTGAATGGCATCACCGACTCGATGGACGTGAGTTTGGGTGAACTCCAGGAGTTGGTGATCACAGGGAAGCCTAGCTTGCTGCAGTCCATGGGGTCTCAAAGAGTCAGACAACGACTGAGCGACTGAACTGAACTGAACTGAGCATCACTGAGTAGCAGCTGGAAACCTCAGAGTTATTTTTGATTCTTCCTGTTGAATAAATCCCTGACTTCCAGCGTATCACTAAAACCCTCATTATATTTTGCCTAAATTATTACAATAAATAGTCACCTGGCCAATATACCAGCCTAGACTTCTAGACTTACCTCTTTCTAACCTATCATTTGCATTTTTGTCAGATAGACCTCTTTAATTGGAGAGGGAAATGGCAACCCACTCCAGTATTCTTGCTTGGAAAATCCCATGGACAGGGGAGCCCGGTGGATGGTCCATAGGGTCATGAAGAGCCGGAATGACTGAGCCACTAAACAACAGACCTCTTTAATAATTCATACTTCTTATAAAAAAGGTCAAATGATACAGAAATAGATAGAATTAAATACTAAAATTTCTGGAGACACTGCTTTGGGAAAGATTCCCAGTGTTCTTACTTGCTGCAAGTAATAAATCGTTCCTTCTCCTGAAAAAGAAGAGAAAAGCTTCCTACCTGCACATTCCTATTTCTGTTGTTTTATTCCCTAGAGGTAACAGTTTGGTGTATATCCTTTTATACTGTTTTCTGTACTTGACTCAAAACATGGTAAATAATTACACATTAGTTTTTAACTTTTTGTCTTTTTTCTTTTGGCAACAATGGACATTTTTATAGATAATTATTCTGTAATTTGCTCTCTTTGTTCATGAATATATTCTGATCCTCTTTTTTTAAGCTTCTATTTTGAAGTAATTTTAGACTCAAGAAATTACAAAAATAGTCTATAGAGACCTGTATACCCTTTATATACCTTCCTCCAGTGGCAACATCTTAGCTGTGGTTCAATATCAAAATCAGGAAATTGATGCATTATCATTAACTAGATTACAGACGTTATTCAATTTGCACCTTGAAAAAAACCTATATTCATCTGTGCATGTGTATTTTCTATGCAGTTTTATGTCATCACCTAACCACTGCAATCAAGGTTTAGAACTGGTCTGTCATCACAAAAGAACTCCCTGTATTCCTGTCCCTCCACGTGCATGCACCTTTCTCCTTGTTCCCTGGCAACCACCTAGCTGTTTTCCATCTCTATACTTTTGATACTTGAGCATCTTATATAAAGAATAGTACAGTATTTTTGAGATTGACGTTTTTTTCACTAAGCATAATTCTTGAGATCCATTCAAATTATTGTGTCAGTAGTTCATGTTTTAAGTTGTTGAGTAGTGTTCATCGTACCAGAAGTTTGTTCAGCCATTCAGTCATTGAAAGATATTCAGTTCTCCAGTATTTTGCCATTGTGAATAAAGCTGGTATGAACATTCGTATACAAGATTTTGTATGAATGTAAATTTTCCTTTCTCTGAGATAAATGCCCAAGAATGAGATGGTAGATATATGTGTAGTTTTGTGAGAAACTGCTGTATATACTCTTTTCCAGAATGCCTATACCATTTTGCATTTCTTCCAGCAATGAACGAATCATACAGTTTCTCTGCAGTATTTAGTATTACCACTATTTAAATAAATTGTATCTGTTCATCTTTCTCATTGTGTTTTTACTTTGCATTACCCTAATGACTATTGATACTAAATATCTTTTCATGTGCATATTTACCACCCATGTATTTTCTTTGGTGAAGTGTCTTATTTCTTTGCCCCAAGTGTTTTTTTTTTTTTTTTTTTTGGCTGTACTGGGTCTTTGTTCCTGCTCAGGCTTTTCTCCAGTTATGGCGAGTGGGGGCCACTGTCTAGTTGTGGTTGCAAGCTTGTCTTTGTGGTGGCTTCTCTTGTTGTGGAGCACAGGCTCTGGAGTGTGTGGGCTTCTGTAGTTTCAGCACGTGGGCTCAGTAGTTATGGTGTATTGGCTTAGTTGCTCCACTGCATGTGGGATCTTCTGGGACTTGGGATCAAACACATGTCTCCTGCATTGGCAGGCGGATTCTTTACCACTGAGCCACGAGAGAAGTCCTGTCCCAGTTTTAATTGCATTGTTTTCTTATGATTAATGAGTTTTAAGGTTTCTTTATGTATTCTAGGTATACTTCCTTTATTAGATATATGATTTACAAAGAATTTTTCTAGTCTGTATCTTTTCAGTCTTTGGACAGTATTTTTGGAAGAACAGAAATGCTTAATTTTGATGAAATCCAATTTATCAGTTCGTTCTTTTTGCATTGTGCTCCTGGTACATCTCTAAGGAGTTGTTGCTTTACCCAGGATCACAAAGGTTTTCTCTTATATTTTCTTTTTTTAAAAAAATTTATTATTTATTTACTTATTTATTCCTGGCTCTGCTAGGTCTTCGTTGCTGTGCAGGCTTTTCTCTAGTTGTGGCTAGTGGGGGCAGCTCTCTAGTTGCAGTGTGCAGGCTTCTCATTGCGGTGGCTTCTCTTGTTGCAGAGCAAAGGCTCTGGGGCTCTTGGGCTTCAGTAGTTGCAGCACCTGGGCTCTGTAGTTGGGGTTCCCAGACTCGAGAGCACAGGCTCAGTAGTTGCGGTACACGGGCTTAGCTGCTCTGCAGCATGTGGGATCTTCCCAGATTGGGGATCAAACCCGTGTCTCCTGCATTGGCAGGTGGATTCTTTACCTCTGAGCCACCAGGGAAGCCCTCTTATATTTTCTTTTCTAAAAGTTTATAGTTTTAGTGTTGTACATTTAAATCCATGATCCATTGTGAATTTATATACAATATGAGATTTAGATTGAGGTTCGTTTTCTTTTTGCCAATGGATGTTCTACTGTTCCATTACTGTTTGTTGAGAAGCCTGTTCTTACTTCAGTAAATTGCTCTGAGCACCTTTGTGAAAAATCAGCTAAGTGCATGGGTCTGTTTCTGGGTTTATTTTGTTCCACTGACCTATCCCTCTGCACACTGCCGTGATTACTCTAGCTAAGCTACTGTAAGTGTTATCATCAGGTAGAGTGATTCCTCTCACTTTATTCTTTTTATAAATTGTGTTCTTATTCTCCTTTTCCACATAAATTTTAGAAGTATTTTGTCTATATCTACAAAAAAAGCCTTGCTGGAATTTTAATAGGAATTGAGTTAAACCTATAGATCAATTTAGAGAGAATTACCATCTTTACTGATCCTATCTTATTGTTGGTACGTAGAAATCTCTCTCATTCTTTTTAATGTATTCCATAGCATGTATATTTGTATCATAATTGATATCCTTGTACATTTGTAGGAAATTTTGATAGATGTTCTAAAATTGTGTTCTAAAAGGGTTGCGCCTGTTTGTAATAAAAATGACAGTGAAGGAGAATGTCTGTTTCCCTACAACCTCTCCAGCTCTGGGATTATCAGTGTTTTAAAGTCTTTGCCAAATTATGTCTGTAAAATTCAAGTATATAACTTAAACTGAAATTTTCCATGGTAAAAAATTATATGTGCATTAAAAAAAAAAACCATATAAAATTGTATACAGTGGAAAGGAAAAATCTCCCTGTCCTTCCCCTTTCCCCATCCTGTTCTCCAGTGTACTGTTGGGTTTGGTGTGAAGCATCTGGGCCTTTTTTATACATACCATATATTTTTTCTTTTCTTTTTTTTTTTTTTTTACAAATGAAAGCATATATTTGGTTGTACAGTTTTCACTTGACATTGTTGTGGACAATTTTTCATTCATCTAAGTATGGGATATTGTTTAAGTAAATTCTGTTTCTATATGACTCAAAAAGGCAAAAGAATGAACTGTATAGCATTATGAATGCTTCAGAAAAAAACTAAATTTCTACTTTGCTTTTAAAACTGCTGTGGCTGCTGATTATGGATAACAGTATGGAGATTTCCTTAAAAACTAAAAATAAACTGGTTTGCAAAGCAGAAATAGAAACACAGACTTAGAGAACAAACATATGGATACCAAAGGGGAATGGGGGGAAGGGCAAGGTGGGATGAATTGGGAGATTGGGATTGACATATATACAGTATTGATACTATGTATAAAATAACTAATGAGAACCTGTATAGCACAGGAAATTCTACTCAATGTTCAGTGGTGACCTTAAATGGGAAGGAAATCCAAAAAGAGGACATATATGTATACATATAGCTGATTCATTTTGTTGTACAGCAGAAACTAACACAACATTGTAAAGCAGCTATACTCCAATAAAAATTTTTTTGAAAAAATAAATAAGAATAGAATTACATATGATCCAGCAGTTGTACTCCTAGGCATTTGTCTGGAAAAGATGAAAACTCTAATTTCAAAAAGATATATGCACCCCAATGTTTATAGTAGCACTGTTTACAACAGCCAAGATATGGAAGCAACCTAAATGTCCATCAACAGATGAATGAATAAAAAAAGAATTTACACACACACGCACAATGGAATATCACTCAACCATAAAAAAGAATCATATGATACTATTATATGTGAAATCTAAAGTGATACAAAAGAACTTATTTACAAAATAGAAATAGACTCACAGACATAGAAAACAAACTTACAGGGCTTCAGAATCAGCCTGTCAATGCAGGGCACACGAGTTCAATCCCTGGTCCAGGAAGATCCTACATGCCATGGGGCAACTAAGCCTGTGCGCCACAACTACCAAGGCTGCATGCTCTGGACCCTGTGCTCTGCAATAAAGAACCTACCACAATGAGAAGCCCATGCACCATGAATAGAGAAAGCCTCTTGCAGCAGCAAAGACTCAGCGCAGTCAATAAATAAATAAAACATTAAAAAAAGAAAACAAACTTACAATTACCAAAGGGGAAAGGTGGAAGAAGGGATAAATTAGGTGTTTGAAATTAATAGATACACATTGCTATATGTAAAATAGTTAAATATCGGGAACTATTAATATATTCAATATCTTATAAAAACCAATAATGAAAAAGAACCTGAAAAAGAATGTATATAAATAAATGAATCACTTGCTGTATACCTAAAACTATATAACTAAAGGGAATATAATGTATAAAAATTTTGAATTACTATGTTGTAACTTGAAACTGATATAAATCAACTATGCCTCAATAAAAAATATGTGAGTGTTTATATATATATATAAAATCTGGCACTGATTTTTTTAAAGCTTTCTACTGCTACTGAGATTTTATTTTTTAATTTTAATGGTATTTTTTCTCTGAAACCTTTTAGATAGCAGTAATACTTGTTTGCTATCTCACTACTAGAACTACAAAGCTTGTAGCTTTCTTCTCCTGACATTACTAAAGAGTGAAATTAACTTAGAAATGACAAAAGGAATTTTCTTTGATTTTAGTCAAGTATCAACTTTCCAAAGCTGTCACTGGAATTATCACTATTTAGGGACATTTGAATTTGAATTACATATGATTCTGTAGGCCACTGCCAGTCCTTATGAATGAGGCAAAGTATAAATATAAATATATTTTTTTACATTTGCAGCTGCTTTGCCATGATTTACTAAATAAGGAGAGAGAAGAAAAACAAAACTTTTCTTTTTTACAAATAAAAACATTTCTTTTTTGCAAATGGGTCACTTGTTTTCTTGTAAGGCACAGTGGTAATTCATAGATAGCCTTATCTTTCATATTCATTTTCGTGTCATTCTGGAAATTATTCTTGCTAAATTCTGATTTTCTGTATAGTAATTTTTTAGGGACTGGAAAATTGAAACTCAGTTTCTATTTACTCTCTTCTCCCCCACAATAGCCCCAGCATCTTTATTATTCCCACAGAGCCCTTGTTGTCTGTGTATGTCTTTTCACTGGATGACTCTTTGCTTCCTTAGCTGTGAAACCTAAAGCTGATCGTCCTACTGTTAGTAAGCACCTGATTACTGCAGAATATAGAGCACAATTTTTAGCTTTATGGGGGTGGTTATGGACCCCTTTGAGAATCTGATGGAAAAGCGTGGATCTTCTACTCAAAAAAATACATATTACATACAAAATTCTGTTTGCAGTTTCAGGGGGTTCATGGATCTCTCATTACCACCCCATTCAAGAATTTCTGGTATAACTATCTGGGTATTTTTATCCTTTTTCGGTGGTGTTAACAGTGATTTGCCAACTCTGCCACTATCTTTCATCAAAAATACCTCAGTGCTCTGGAGCTCTGCTCAATGTTACCTGGCAGTCTGGATGGGAGGGAAGTTTTGGGGGAGAATGGGTACATGTATATGTATGACTGGGTCCCTTCAGTGTTCACCTGAAACTATCACAATATTGCTAATTGGCTATACACCAATACAAAATAAAAGGTTACAATAAAAGGATACAAAAAAAACATTAAAAAATACTTCAGTGTTACTTTTCATATATGTAGAGTTAAGTAGCTGAAACACTTGTAACTCCTGAGAGTATGGATTGTCAAAAACTGAGAACAGACACAGCTAGTAATGAAAACACATAGAGAAGTGTATTAGCTATATAAATAAGTATATTTTTTATATTCTGGAGTATTATTAGTGGATATTTCTTTAGAGTTATGTGTTGCAAAGAAAATGGGGAATGAAGAGGTCACATCTTTAAAGTGGTTTAAAGGAGAAAACTTTGCAAATGTATAAAATTAATTTTCCCCTGCATTATAAATGAGAAGATTGAGATATTGAAAGGGTTGGTTTATGTTTCAGTTTCAGAACTGAAGAGCTGAATTAATCTGTAGGCTGGAATTTCAGCGATGAGTCAGATTCTTGTAGGTGTATGAGCCAGGATACTGCCATAAGCTGCTGATGTACTTGCTCAGTAAAGGAAGCCTGTGACTTGTATGCAGCCTATTTTCTCTAGCATCATGCATTTCTAATCAGCATGAAAGCTTGTATGATAACTTTTGCAGTCTGTCTCCATCAGTACTTTGAGGACCAACCTACTGGTGGCTTTAGGAGATTAGAACTCAGAAACTTCAGCTGTGGACTCCTATCTCAAAACTATTCCTGACTGTGAGCCAGCTCTGGCTGTCTTTATGTCCTGAATATCTTTTAGTTGACTGAAGTTTTCCTTCTGGTTTGGCACAGGCAGCTTGTGTGAGGACACAACTTTATTTTACATCTTTTATGAAGAATAGATGGACCTATGCTTGTGAGAAATTTAATCTTAAGTGAACTTGTTTGTATAAAAAATATAAAGTGTTAGTCACTTAGTCATGTCCAGCTCTTTGCAACTCCGTGGACTGTAGCCCACCATGCACTTCTGTCCGTGGGATTCTCCAGGCAAGAATACTGGAGTGGGTTGCCATTTCATTCTCCAGGGGATCTTCCCAATCCAGGGATCGAACCTGGGTCTTCCTCATTGCAGGCATATTCTTTACCAGCTGAGCCACCAGGGAAGAATAGCTTAATAACAATACTCAGAGTAGTTATGTAGTTATGGCACAAAGATGTTACATGGGGTATATTTTTTATACTTTACATCCTGATAAATAGTAGGTTTAATTCAAGGATCACCTCCTCTATGAAGCCTTTCCTAATTCTTCTTTACCTCTTCCATCCCAGCATTGGTCACTTCCTCCTCTATGCCTCTACTAAACCTTCTTATCTATTTTTTCACTGCGTTGTATCACCTCATTTGTTTATAGTCTGTCTCACTGGGCTCCCTGGTAGCTCAGACAGTAAACAATCTGTCTTCATTTCAGGAGACCTGGGTTTGATCCCTGGCTTGGGAAGATCTGGAGAATTCCATGAATAGAGGAGCCTGGCAGGGTGACAGTCCAGGGGGTTCCAAAGAGTAGGACACGACTGAGTAACTAACACACACACTGTGCTAGACCATAAGCTTCTCGAGGATATAGTCTGTATCTTACTCATGTCTGTGTATTATGCCTGGCACCTAGAGGTACTCAAAAATTTGTTTTACAAATAGGGAGGTGAATAAATAGTATATTAAAGAATATTATAAAACACTTAAGGCAGGGAATAACAACTCAGATGCTTTCAGGCTCCAGGCATAAACAAGCAGACCTGGTAGGGACTGTGTGAAACACATGCCTTATCTAAAAGAGGCAGCTGCTGCTCAGATCCAGCCCATTGGTGCTTCATGAGAATGCTGACCGTGTGTTGCCACCTTTTAATTTTTTGAGAGAAGCCAGACATTTGGGTTTTTATATGAAATCTTTTGATTGTTAAATGTTGCCAATTAATTAAGCTCTTTTTAAGCTTTTAATTGAGGTGTAATTTACATACAGAAGTGTATGAGTACACAGCTCAGTCTGTTTTCACAGACTGAAGTGATTTTTAAACTGAAGTATAATTGACCTACAACAATATATTAGTTCCAGGTACATAATACAATAATTTGATATTTCTTCACATCACAAACTGATTACCACCTGAACTGATTTTTTGTGAGCCAAATAAAGCTGATAGACCTGCAAGCCAACAATTTACAACTTATAACAAAATCTGTATGGGGAGCTGTGTAGTTTGGTTAAGAATCACCCAACAGGTTAACTATCTTAAAGAGACACATCTGTCAAATGCAGTGTGTGGACCTTATTTGGATTATAATTCAAAAAAAAATGTAAAAGAGCATTTATAAAACAATTGGGGAAATGTGAATGTTGACTGGCCATTTAATAATATTAAAGAATTATTGTTAGCTACCTTAGGTGTAATATAGGGTTTTTTTTTTTAATATTTATTTATTTATTTGGCTGCACTGGGTCTTAGTTGTGGCATGCAGGTTCTTTGTTGCAGCACGTGGGGTCTAGTTCCCCGACCAGAGATCAAATCCAGGCCCCATGCTTTGGGAGCATGGAGTCTTAGCCGCTGGACCACCAGGGAAATCCTCAGTCGTTGTTTTTTTAATAGTTGTTACTGTATTTTATTTTTTAGAGCAGTTAGAACAAAACTGAACAGAAGGTACAGAGTATTCCCATGTACCCTGTGCCCCTGCACATGCACAGCCTCCCCTGTTATCCACATCCCCCACTAGAGGGATACATTTGTTGCAACTGATGAATCTACATCATTAGCACCCAAAGTCCATAGTTTGCATTAGAGTTCACTCTGGATATTGTACATTTTATGGGTTTGACAGATGTATAATGACATGTATCTACCATTATAGAATCGTCCATGTTCATTTCTTTTAAAGAGTCCTTTAAGACACATAGTGAACAATTTATGGATAAAATGCTAGAATTTGCTTCAGAATAATTTGGGAAGAATGTGAAAGTTGGTGTGTAAATGAAACAGGATTGACCATTTATAGATAATCATTGAAGATGGGTAAGAGGTACATGGGAGTTCATTATGTTAGTGTCTCTGGTTTTGTATGTGTTTGAAATTTTCCGCCTCCAAAATTAGAGCAAGAGTCCAAGTTAAAGCTGAAGCATGATTTTTTGGATCTAGCCTAAGAGTCAGACATGACTGAGCAACTTCACTTTCACTCTTTACCTTCATGCACTGGAGAAGGAAATGGCAACCCACTCCAGTGTTCTTGCCTAGAGAATCCCAGGGACGGGGGAGCCTGGTGGGCTGCCGTCTATGGGGTCGCACAGAGTTGGACACGACTGAAGTGACTTAGCAGCAGCAGCAGCAGCAGCAGGACAAGAGGACACCACTGCTGGTGACAGAAAGTGCATTTCTGGAGCTGAAGTAATGGCATTCTCTTTTTTCATTTATAGGGCCTGAAAGTCAGTATACTAAGACTGCTCAGGAGATCGTGAACATCTGTTACCAGACACTGACTGAGGTAAGTGAAAAAGAGGAGGTCCCTGTAGGATCTAACTTTTTGGAATCCTTTTGTTCCCTAGGGCTGAGGGAGGCCTTCTCTGCCTATCCTTTTTTAAATTGTAATATCCCACCCCAACCCTCAACCCACAGTCTGTATTCCTTCCCTGCTTTATTTTCTTACCCAGCACTAAATGTTTTTAATAAGTGTATAATTATTTACTTTATTACCATATGTATCGTTGTATCCTGCCACGAGAATAGAAGCTTCATGAAGACAGGGATTTTTTTCACAGGCTGACATCACTTTAGTAAGTTCATCAGAAAGTGGTTTTTATAAACTTATTTTTCTGTGCTCATCTTTTCACTTTTTAAATTATATCTTTAATTGACTGATGATTACTTTATAATATTGGTTTGATTTCTGCCATACATCAACATGAATTAGCCATAGATGTACATGGTCCCCTCCCTCTTGAACCTCCCTCCCACGAAGACAGGGATTTTTGTTTGCTGCTCAATGTCTAAAACACATGTTGAATGAATTCTCTACTTTTCTTTCTCAGTACGATGAGCATTTGACTCAACTTGAGAAGGATATTTGTACAGCTAAAGAAGCAGCTTTGGAGGAAGCAGAATTAGAAAGCTTGGACCCAATGACCCCAGGGCCTTACACTCCTCAGGTAAGTCTGAGGACTAGAAACTTCCTCTTACAGTTTTCTTATTGATTTTGGAAATTGGGAGCATGTTAACAGATGTATTTACTGAGATACCCTTCTTCTCTGTCCTTCCTCTTCATATGCCTTTCGTGTGCTTTCTTGTCTTCTCAAAGGCTAAGGTGAGTGAGGGCCACGGGTCTTGGTAGCCTTGTTGGATCCAAAAGAGACAGGTGTGGGATGTATGAATGGGGTGGGGTCTTAGTCGTTCAGGCAGTATTTAGGAGTACCAGACTCCTGACTACCATGGCCAAAGGCATCCTCTTGAATCCCTGGAGTTCCTTTGCCCCCAGCATTGGGGTTCTGTGTGTGCTATGCTAAGTCGCTTTAGTCGTGCCCAACTCTTTGCGACCCTTTGACCTGTAACCCGCCAGGTTCTTCTATCTGTGGGATTCTCCAGGCAGGAATACTGGAGTGGGTGACTATTTCCTCCTCCAGGGGATCTTCCTGACCCAGGTATCGAACCTGCATCTCTATATCTCCTGTGTTGGCAGGCGGGTTCTTAACCACTAGCACCACCTGGGAAGCCCCATTAGGGTTCTATGACATCCCAAGAGTATAGACATGGGCCACATTATTCCCTCTGAATTATCTTAGTGTGGCTCAGACATCACCCATTTTCCTGGATTGACTTTGTCTCCCTATAAATGAAGAAGGTAATGTTTATAATGTTCTTAAATTTCCATGTCAAAGACTAGAGAGCAAGAATAATAAGAAATTTTTAGTCTTTCTGATCTGACCCTTGAATATACTAAGAGTATTTCATCTATACTGTACTCTTAGAGGGCCAGCATATTTGAAGACTAGGACTTAACCAGACTATAACTGTGTTGGAGGCACTGTGGTAAAGTGGAAAATACCTGAAGTTTGGTATAAAACAGTCCTGGCTTTGAGTCTTAGCTCTGCTGCTGTCTAGCTTTGTGAACTTTGGGAAGTTGACCCCTCTAATCCAGTTTCCATTTCTCTAAAATGTACTTTTCAAGATTGTTGTAAACATTAAAGGAGGCCATTTGCCTAGCACACAGTAGACATTCAGTAAATGTTTATTTCCTTATGTGTATGAAAGTCATCTACAGGGTTCTCCGAGGTTCTTTCAAATATACAAATATTCTAATGCAAGTTTCTCCCAATTCCCACTGGAAAACTTTTTCATTCTGCTCAGGTTTCACTCTGAACTAATAAATGCAGCCTGTGTGATCTTTGTTGGATAATTGCTGTCTATATCTCATTCATACAGTCTCCCTATCTATCTTTTACTCTCTCTTTCACCCTAAAACCTAGGTCACTGAGGGGCCAAATACAAAGAGCCCTAAGATACTTCCTCCAGGCCCAGAACAAGGAAAAGCTCTAGGAGTATGTGGGCAGATTGGGTCAAGGGGGCTTGGGTGAGTGATGTTCCCCAGGAAGGTCCTATTTGCTAATAGGCCCAACAGCTTCCACAGACCCTTTCTGGTAAGTTAAAGCCTGGGTTTTAGCCATCATTCCTCAGGAGAGTCTAACTACTGAGCGGCACATGGTTTGCTCTGGTCTATGACAGCATCAGTCTAGCCCTGTGGTGAGTCCTTCCCCTCCCATACTGTCTCAAAAATAGCTGAGGAAAACCTGGCAACTGTGCTTCCTCCTGAGCAGTAGCTGTATGGTGCAGTTAGAGGATCTCCTGGTAAGAGTAGGCTATAGGTATTGCCTCTTCATTATTCCAGTTCACTCTCTTATCATTACCTTCACTCATATATACACATTTAGTAAGCCCAGTTCATTACCTCTGAACCTGAGGAAGATGCATGTGAGTGATTGTCCTTACTTAATATTACTCTCAAACCCAAATGCTATTAAATATTAAAATGTGTGTAAGTTTCCCTGGTGGCTCAGACGGTAAAGCGTCTGCCTGCAATGCGGGAGACCCGGGTTCAATCCCTGGGTTGGGAAGGTCTCCTGGAGAAGGAAATGGCAACCCACTCCAGTACTCTTGCCTGGAGAATCCCATGGACGGAGGAGCCTGGTAGGCTACAGTCCACGGGGTCGCAAAGAGTCAGACACGACTGAGCGAGTGCTTTGCCTTTGCCTTTTTAATACAATTTTGTTGTGTACAAATATGACAGTAATCATACTTTACTGCCACCTCTAAATGGGTGGTAATCAATCTATTTTCACTCAGCTCTTTCTACCCAGCTTATATTGCACTATACATTCAGCTTGACATGTTATCTAAAATTGCTTGCTTTATATTTTTCCACATAGTGTTTCATTCCCTAATTTTCTCTTCTTTTGTTCCACAACTACTTTATCTGCACTTGTAATCCTTTTGAATTCAGTTTTTCCTTTCTTCAGAACCCTGCTCCCATTCAGCCTTGTTTGTTTGCTTTAAAAACAAAACCAACAGCAAAGTAACACATATGTGGGTTCTTGTTGATAAAAGTAACATGTTCATTGTGACAAATTGGAAAACATACAGAATAAATAAATTGCTTAAAAATCAAGTCCACAACTGAGAAAGAACCAAACCACTGTGAACATTTTGGTGTGTTTCTTCAAATCTGTAATGTGTGTGTGTGTGCATTTATAATGTGAAATTGGTCATTATTATTTTGTGTTTTGTTTTCACGTTATATTATGAGCATTTTATTTCATTAAGTGGTCCTTGAAGACATTTTTAATAACTGTGTGATATTTCTACCCTCAGCCAACTTTTTAGAGAGCCCTTTCCTAAATGAGCAGGCTTTGCTAGCCTGTTAATTCTTTTTAGTCCCTCCTGCCCTCCTTTCCCAGGTGGTGCTAGTGGTAAAGAACTCACCTGCCAATGTAGGAGACATAAGAGACTCGGGTTCAATCCCTGTATCAGGAAGATCCCCTGGAGGAGGGCATGGCAACCAACTCCAGTATTCTTGCCTGGAGAATCCCTATGGACAGAGTAGGATCTCAAAGAGTCAGACACGACTGAAGCTACCTCGCACACCCTCCTTTCACTGAATAGTCCATTTGCTAAATCCCTCTTCACTTTAGGAGAGGGAAGAGGGAAGGGAGCTATAATTTTTTGACTGCCAGGCATGGGGTAAGGAGCATATATACACCTCTCTTAATGTGAGGTGGACATTACCATCCATGTTTTAAAGTTGAAACCAAGACTTAGAGACATTAAGTTATTTGTTTAAGTTACTCAGCTAGCAAATGGTGGAGCCAGGACTCAAACCTAGGGCAGTTTACTCCAAAGTCCGTGGTTTTTCACCACGCTATTTTGCCTTGTATTATCCTCTAGTGAGCTCAGAAGCTATTACCCCTTTCCATGTTCTGGTTGGAATTGACATTTCTTTATCCCATTTTAGATGTCTGTACACCAAAACAGTCAGAAAAGCAGTGGTGTGGAGCCCTGGGCCTAAAAGCAATAAGACCACACTTAGAAGAAATTAGGTTATTGACCAGAGAGGCTATTAGACATAGAATTGTCCCATAGCTTGGATGCTTTTCTACTTCAGACTTCTGATCATATACATCGGATGCCTCTTTGATAGAATGAGCAATATTTGTGAGATCCCCCAAAACTTGCCCATAAAGCTGCACCAAAACTATGTTTTTTTTTCCTTAAATGGATTGTTCTGCATGACCTTTTCTTCAATGAATGCACTAAAGGGGAGTTCTCTGAATTTTTTACTCCCTTTACTAAATAGAAGCTAAGTTGTATGATTTGTGCCACAGCCTCCTGATTTGTATGATACCAACACATCCCTCAGTATGTCTCGAGATGCCTCTGTATTTCAAGATGAGAGCAATATGTCTGTCCTGGATATTCCCACTGCCACTCCAGAAAAGCAGGTGACACAGGTAGGATAGTCTTTTTCTCTTAGTGAGATTGGTAGTATGCTTAGGGGTAGGGGATGGGTGAGTGATGGTGGTGATATATGACATGTGTCAAGGATAATGATCAGACCCCTTGGCCCTGGGAGTGAAATCCTGGAAATGTGATTTCAAGGTGGGATGGTGGCAGGTCACATGACTGGCTTGTCTTCTGTCATCATGGGCAGAGTCAGGCACAGCAGAACTTAAGACACAAGTGTGAAAAGTGTGTGAGGCATCAGAGTAGCCTGACTGGAAAGACCAGCTGCATTCAGAGACAGTTCAAAATAATTGCCCTGCTACTTTACTGTACATGTGTTATCAAAGTTGTTTTTAAAATTAAGTTTTTTAAATTGGCCTTTTCTAGAGGTATCAGCAGATACTCCTGATCTGAAGCCAGAAATCTTATCAGCTGATCTCGGTCAAGGTTCCACTGGCGAGTGCAAAATCCAGGAGGGTTTTTCTGTCCCAAAGAGTCCAACACAAGCTAGGGAAAGCTTGTTTAGAAAGGAAGTCTCCTTGTGATGCTATACTAATAACAGACCAAGGACCTTCCTATTCTTTGGGTTTAATTTTTACCCTACCTGTGATTTCCAAAGAATGAATGGGGGAAAATGCACATGCTTTGAGCTGTGTAACAGCCCCCACTAGCTGTGGGGTTGGCCGGGATATCAGGGAGGAGCATCTGTCCTGGGTGAGAGCCCCTGGTTAACTCCTCCTACCGGCATGTCCCTCAATGATGTGCTATTTGTGTTCCTTACTCAGATGCACCAGGGCCGAGGTAGGCTGGGCGAGGAAGACTCTGATGTAGATATTGAAGGGTATGATGATGAGGAGGAGGATGGGAAACCTAAGACACCAGCCCCAGTGAGTATGCTTACAGAAAGCTTATGGTTTCATTATACCTTTATATGGTAGGTGCCCCAGAAGTACAGGACAGGCCAAGTCCCCAGGCGATACCATAGGGTCTCTATAGTAAGGCCCAGTATGACTTTAATCCTTGGAACCAGCTGACCAAATCTATCCACCAAAATTATATCTTGTAAGGCAGCAAGGGGGCGGCTGGTGTTGGCTTCTGGTCTCTTATTTGGTCAGTTAATGGTCTCAACTGGTCTCATTTAGGAAGGTGAAGATGCAGATGGTGATCTTGCAGATGAAGAGGAAGGAACTGTGCAACAGCCTCAAGCCAGTGTCCTGTATGAGGATTTGCTTATGTCTGAAGGAGAAGATGATGAGGAAGATGCTGGGAGTGATGAAGAAGGAGATAATCCTTTCTCTGGTACATAGCTCACCATAGCACACTCAAGGCTCAGAGGAAGCTCTGGGCCACATATGCTGTTACCAAAAGCTGTTCTTTTATTGAAGTCCCATTAATAGACCTCAGGGTGCTGAGCATTCACTCATAGGATGATTAAATTCATTGGTCTTAGAAGAGGTGAAAAAATACAGCATAGGTGGAAAAAGATGATAGTCAGAAAAGCAATGCCAAAGCAGCAAGTTTGATTTGAATACTTGATAAAAATGAGAAAGATGTGTTATATGTGGCAATAGGGAAAGAAAATTAAGAAAAAGAGATGTTTTGTGAATTAATTGCAGTGGTAGGGGAAGAATATAGAAGGAGATGATAGGGGAAAAAAACAGATTGGACTGGAAGGGTTTTTTAATTCATTTTCCAAACTATAAATCTTATCAGTGTTGACCCTAGGCAGTCCTCTGAGGTGAAGAGTCCAGGCAAGATACCTGTGAGGATGCATGGGATTAACTAGTTCTGGAAGACTAAGCCAAAGATGTTAATTCTGTCAAGCTTATCTCAGGATTTCTCTCTTTTCATAGCTATCCAGCTGAGTGAAAGTGGAAGTGACTCGGATGTAGGATCTGGTGGGATAAGACCCAAACAGCCCCGCATGCTTCAAGAAAACACAAGGATGGGCATGGAAAATGAAGAAAGCATGATGTCCTATGAGGGAGACGGTGGGGAGGCTTCTCATGGTTTGGAGGATAGCTATATCAGGTAATCGATAGCAACATGCTGCGGGGGCTGTGGCATCAGTGCTCAGCTATGATGTCAGAGGGCCCAGCATCATATTACTTTCATCCATCAAACATTGTTTGAGCACCTACTAGGGCCAGGCACTATGCTAGGCCCTTGGGGATACACAAAGGAGCAAGACATATCCTGCCCTTGAGGAGCTCACAGTCTAGTGGTAGAGACTGATACAAAATCATTGCAATACAGTGTGAGAAGAGCTATATAGCATAAGTTTAGTACAAAGTGCCAAGTCACACTGAGGAGGAGGAAGTGTCTCACTCTGCTTGGAGTAATCAGGGAGTGTCACAAATGAGGGGACATTTGAACTGGGCCTTACAGGATGACTAGAAGGCTACTAAGTATATAAGTGGCAGCAGGTGAGAAGATCCTTAGAGGTGAAACAGTATGTTCAAAGGCACAGAAATATAGCAAAGAAATTCCAGACCAAAGGGAAGTTGTTGGGAGTTGTGACTCTAGAAGCAGCAAAGGATTATGTTGTTAGAGGACCTTAACTGGCGTGCTAAGACATGTGGATTGTGGTTAATGAGAATCATCACTTTAAGGAAAAAAAAGTAACATCAAGTTTATGTGTTAAATAACTCTAGGGCAATGATTGGGCTTCCCTGATAGCTCAGTTGGTAAAGAATTCACCTGCAATGCAGGAGACCCTGGTTCAATTCCTGGGTTGGGAAGATCCGGTGGAGAAGGGATAGGCTACCCATTCCAGTATTCTTGGGCTTCCCTTGTGGCTCAGTTGGTAAAGAATCCTCCTGCAATGTGGGAGACCTGGGTTCGATCCCTGGGTTGGAATGATCCCCTGGAGAAGGGAAAGGCTAACCACTCCAGTATTCTGGCCTAGAGAATGCCATGGACTCCATGGGGTCACAAAGAGTCAGACATGACTTAGCAGCCTTCACTTTCACTTTCAGGGCAATAATAAGAAATTCAACTAGGATCTGTTAGGAGTGGAGGAAAGGGAAGGGACATATTTAAGAGCTGTTTAGAGGATAGATCATTTGGATTTAAGAGGTAAGGAGATTAGATACATAATGTGAATGTCATTGACATAAGAAAGAGAAAACAGATATTAGATGGAGTGGGAAAGGAGGCAAAAAATGAATTTGTCTTTGGATATGTTAAGATACATATGATACATCTAAGCCAAAGGTATCCAACAAGCTTCCCTGGTGGCTCAGATGGTAAAGAATCCACCTGCAATGAGGGAGACCCGGGATTCAATCCCTGGGTTGGGAAGAGCCCCTGGAGGAGGGCATGGCAACCCACTCCAGTATTCTTGCCTGGAGAATCCCCATGGACAGAGGAGCCTGGCGGGCTACAGTTCATGGAATCACAAAGAGTCAGACATGACTGAGCAACTAAGCACACATCCGGCAAGCAGTTAAGAGTCTTAATTCATTGAGCAAATATTTGTCACAAGTACAAAAGCAACTAGGATGTTATCCCTTCCTTCAAGGAGTTCACTTTAGTGGGAAGTCTAAAACAGGCAAACAGATGATGATCACAGTGTAACATGAAAAGTGCTGTGATAGGAAACCACAGGATTTTTCTGGGGCTTGGGTAGGAGTGGAGTAGGGGAGCTGGTTAGAGAAACTGAGCTGAATCAGAGTAGGAATAAGCTAAATGAAGAAGAAAGGGAAGGGCATTCCAGAGACCAAGAAGAGCATGTATGAACACACAGAGACATGAAACACTTCTCAAGAATACAAGTAGCTCAGTGTGGTTGGTGCTTTTCATCATGATCCGTGTAATAGAGACAGTTTAAAGAGGTAGGTAAGGACCAAATCATGAAGGGCCTGAGAATTTTGGGCAGACATTGAATGAGAGTAGTATGATCAGATCTGTATTTTAAAAAGATTGCTCTGTACCCCAGAAGAAAGATGGGCAGAAGCCATGAATTAATTCACAGAAGACATGCAAATGGCCAATAAATTATGAAAACTTAGCTTCCCTAAGAATCAAAGAAGTGCAATAAAACAACCAAATGCAGTTTTTTACGTATCAGATGGGCAAAGATTAAAATGAATAATAATGCCCAGTGTTGGAAAAGACGTGAGTAAAAGGACATTCAGAAACCACTGTTTGGTAATAGAAATTGATAAAATGGGATAGGTGAGAGAGGTATAGCAATTTATCTTACAAATCAGAAACCTAAAAAATGCATATCCTCTTTGGCCTCCCAATTCCATATCTAGGAGTTATTCCATGGGAATAATAAAACAGCCTTCATCAAGATGTTTGTACAAGGATGTTTATCACAGCATTGTTTCTAATAGTGGAATAATTGAAGACAGGTTAAATGTTCTAGTGAGAGACTGAAATAAATCATGTTACAGCCACACAGTGGAATACCACACAGCTGTTAAAATGATGCTATTGATGTATGTTTATTGACATGGAAAGATGTTCATTATAAACGTTAGTGAAAAAGCAGATTCCTGAAGAGTATATAGAGCATTCCAATTTTGTAAATTAAAAAAAATGTTTAAGCATCAAAGTAAACTGCATAGAAAAAATTTGGAAGGTCATATACTGAAAGATTATCTCTGGGTAGTAGAGTTATTGGTGATTTTTTTCTTTTTTTTCTGGTGTATATTCTAATTTTTTTTAAACCAGTAAACGTGCATTACTTGTGTGATTTTTTTAAAGTAAAATTAAGAATAAACAAACAAACAAAAATAAAGAGCACTCTGGCAGAAATGTGAAGAAATTAATTGGGGAGAGCAAGACTGGATGAAGACTGATTGCAGTGGTGCAGGCCAGAGATCTTAAAGAATGAAGCCAAAGCAGGCAGAATAGGGCTGGAAAGATGGGGATAAAAGTGAGATATATTGAAGAGGTAGAATATTTAGGACTGTTGACTAATTGGATATGTAGGTGAGTGAGTCTATAAGTGGTCAACAAACCTACGAGGCTTATCAGAGCATTTATGGTCACGTAAGCTAGCAGTGTGTTGTTCAGATGTAGGGGAGTTTCATTCAGATTCTTGCGTATATGAAGTTGGCAAGTTGATATTTTAGAATAGGATCATTTTTTTCTCAGGTACCCGTAGAACAGTCCAGAGCCATCATTTTAGTGGCCAGGGGAGGTGAGATGGGCTGATCCCTTGGTGGCACTGAGAACGGGACTGGTCAGCTAGAGGATGGTGTCCGAGCTTGAGAGATGACATGTTTCTTTTCTCAGTTATGGGAGCTATGAGGAGCCTGATCCCAAGTCGAACACCCAAGACACAAGCTTCAGCAGCATCGGTGGGTATGAGGTATCAGAGGAGGAAGAAGATGAGGAGGAAGAGCAACGCTCTGGGCCGAGCGTACTAAGCCAGGTCCAGCTGTCAGAGGACGAGGAGGACAGTGAGGATTTCCACTCCATTGCTGGGGACAGTGACTTGGACTCTGATGAATGAGGCTTCCTTTCGGCCTCCTTGGTCCGCCTTCCCTGTTCTCCAGCCTAGGTGGCTCACCTTTCCCCCATTTGTTTATATTTATTTGTTACAGTGTCTGATCCTGAAACTACCAAATTAATTAATATTGTAGCTTTTAAAAAAATAATAAGTAATGATAATAAATTAACTCTTCTGATTTTCCTGGGGCAGTGCCACCCTTTGATTTAAAACCAGGCAACCCCCTTCCCCCACCACTAACAAAAAGAGAGCACTCTCCTCCTTCTGCAATGCTCTCCTTAACTCTATTAATTGCTCTTGGTATCATTTTGTTCCTGGGGAAGGAAGAGAAATTATGAAATATCTAATAACTTTATGTCCTCTTGATGTATTAGAAAATTTCCAAGCATGATATCATCTCAGTTTTCTAATTTGCAGGCTGTAACCATTGACAGCCCCCTGTTGGGACAGAGAATTGCGTTCTGGTGGACTCTGTGCCACACTAAAACCATAAACCTATTGGACAAACTGAACTGCCCTTTATTTATTATTTATTTGATTATACAATGCCTTGTTCCTAAGTGGATTGGAGGCAAATAAATTATAAATCTTTGAAACAGCATATATGTCAGAAATGATATGTCGCCATGTGTGTTCTGTCCCTGCCCCTCCAGGGGAAATGGTAGGGAAATGGTAAGTTCTTTAGGGCAAAGACTGTGTCTTCTGTTTCTTTTCATGCTTAGGATATGGTTCTGTGCAGAATAGGTACTCAGCAAATGTTCCTAGAACCATAAAATCCTCAACAGATTTGTTAAGCATCTGCTCCATGATAAGCATTCTATCAGCTCCTTGGGATGCAAAATTAAATAAGACACATTCCTTTTATTGAAAGATCTCACCATTAAATTGGGGGAGGGAGAGTGAAATTCAAAACATGTTAATAAATCATTACAGTACTGTAAGATAAGTGCAATTAAGCTAGGTATAAAACATAGGAGAAAATAGAGGAACAGTCATGTCTGAAAAAGTCAGGGAAGTCTTCTTAGAAATAATTTTTAAGCTGACTGTTGAAGAATTAGTAGGAGCTTGCCAGATGGAAAAGTCCAGGCAGAGTGTCACATGAAATGAAAAGGCCAAACTCCAGAAATGGCAAATAGCAGAGTGTGTTCCTTGTTTGTTTGTTTGTTTGTTTGTACCTGCCTTGTTCCAGAAAGGATTTAAGGTGGTTTATGTTCCAGTCCCTCCATGCTGGAATGGCTCTAGGTGAGACTGAAAGATGGACAGGAAGCATATCATCAAGAGCTTTGAATTTGATGCTAATGAATATGAATTTTATATTAATGAGAATGTGCTAGTGGAGAATGAAATGTGCTAGTGGAGTGATAAAATATGATTTGTGTTTTAGAAATTCTCAGTATATTGAATGAAATAAATTGAAGAGTCATGTTTAACAAGTGTGATCCCATTTTTATAAATGATAAAACCACATGTATATATTTATATGTGTTTATATATACTTGTATATGCAAAGGAAAAAGTCTGAAAGGATTTACACAAAATGGTTGACAGTGATAACCTCTGGGCAATGAGATTGGAGAGGAAGGGGCTATATGCTTATTTGTATACTGGGTGGGGCATTGTACTTTTATTTCTGTGTTTGAATTTTTATAAGAACATATTATTTTTGTAATAAAAAAATTAAAAAAAATAATTCCAGTGGTAGTGTGGAGAATGGTTTGGAGGGTGGCAAATATAGTTGAACTAGGACTGTGGCATTAGGATAGGGAGGAAGGGGGTAAATTTGAGAGATATATAGGGGACAGATCAACAGGACTTGATGACCAATTGGCATTTGGGAGTGGAGAAGGAAAAATGGAAGGTGGCTTCCAGAATTTTGGTTTAGGAGATTGGATGGGTACATGGGATTCATTCATTCATTCAGCATTTATTGAGCCACCAGGCTTCCCAGGTGGCGCTAGTGATATAAAGAACCTGCCTGTCAATACAGGAGACATAAGAAACCCACAGGTTTGATCCCTGGGTCAGGAAGATCCCTAGGAGGAGGACATGGCAATCCACTCCAGTATTCTTGTCTGGAGAATCCCATGGACAGAGGAGCCTGGCAGGCTACAGTCCATGGGATTGCAAAGAATCTGGCACAACTGAGCCACTGAGCACACACGAAGGTCACAGAGAGCTCTCTATGCAAAAGAATCTGGACTTAATCCTAAAGACAGTAAGAATCTTTTGAAGGATTTGGATAATTTTAGCAGCAGTTTGGGCTATGGACTATAGAATAGGACTGGATATGGTTGTGAGTCATTTAAGCAAAGTATGAGTCAGTTGTTCTTATGCAAGAATAGGCAAAGATTTGAGAGAATTGAGGGGAGGTAGAATCTACAAATGATTAAATGTGAGGGATATTTCAGTTAATTAGTGAAGAAACATTGATTGAGCCTAGTGAGTACCAGGCATTATTGTTGGTGCTCTGACTATAGCAGTGAATAAAACATACCCCCTTCCCTCATAGAGTTCAGGATCTAGTGGGAGAGGAAGACAGATAAGTGAATGAGAGTGAGAGAAGTACTCTGAAGACAAAGTGATATGAGAGGGTTTGGGGTGAGGGTTCTAATTTAATGGTCAAGGAAGACCGTGCTGAGTAGCTGTCATCGGTGTATAAATAAGCATGTGTTGCTGTGATAAAACATTTTTTTAAAGTCTGAAAAAGGAAGCAATGAAAGAACCAAGAAAGTTACTTTGAAAGACTGGCCAGAAGTATGAGGAAACCAGGATACACATTTTTTGTTGTTGTTCAGTTGCTAAGGTGTGTCCAATTCTTTGTGACCTAATGGACTGCAGCACACCAGGCTTCCCTGTCCTTTGCTATCTCCCAGAGTTTGCTCAAACTCATGTCCATTGAGTCAGTAATGTCATCCAACCGTCTCATCCTCTGTCTCCCCCTTACTTGCAGCAAGGTCAATCAGATAAAGACTGAAATTTGTCATTTGGACTTGGCAGTTGGTGAGCCTTGTGAAAATAGTTTCCTTGTAATGGTGGGTACAAAAACCAGATGGCAGGTGGGTTGAAGAACTCAATGTGAAGAAGTAGAAGCAGAGCTTGATTTAATAATAGCTGCCATTCATTTTGCCAGCTTCCATACAGAGTTCTTACCTGATCTCATTTGATCCTGAACCATCTGAGATAGGTGTTACTATTCCTGTTTTACTAATGGGGAAACTGGACTGGAGAAGGGTCACCTTTAAGACCAGAAAGATGAGTATTGGATAGAGAAGCAGTAAGAAGGAAACCATACCTCTGGGCATTTGTAGACCCTGGTAAGAAGTTTTGTTTATATCCTGAAAGTAGTGGGAAATTTTTCAGTGGGAGTAGAATTGAGCTTGAAAAGGTGACCTCAGGATTGTGTTTCCAAAACATGAGTTCCATATCAGTGTAAAAATAGCCAGTCTTTTCCTGTTGGTAGTTTAGTTAAGCTTCTTTGGCAACTGCAGGGTTTTAGGAATTATGTTGCAAATATTTGCTGAATATAATAATCTAATATTCCCCCCTGACTTTGGAGATAAATCACTGGTGTGCCTCAAGAACACTGATTCCTAG
This sequence comes from Cephalophus harveyi, assembly GCA_006410635.1. Classification (NCBI taxonomy): domain Eukaryota; kingdom Metazoa; phylum Chordata; class Mammalia; order Artiodactyla; family Bovidae; genus Cephalophus; species Cephalophus harveyi. Next base: position 244,388 of record SJYT01040319.1, read on the forward strand.
GTCCCAGTTCAACCTTCTTGAGTCACAGTGCCTAAGGAAGATTGGTGGTCTGTATATTTTACAGATACCCCAAGTGATTCTTTTCTTTCCAAGTGATTTTTTCCCCCACACCATTTGGCTTGAGAGATCTTAGTTCCCTGTCATTGAGTCACTAAGTCATGTATGACTTTTTGTGACCCCATGGACTGTAGCATGCCAGGGTTCCCTGTCCTTCACTATCTCCCAGAGTTTGCTCAAACTCATGTTTATTGAGTTGGAGATGCCATCCAACCATCTCATACCCTCTGTCGCCCCCTTCTCCTGCCTTCAGTCTTTCCCAGTATCAGGGTCTTTTCCATAAGTCAGCTCTTTGCATCAGGTGGCCAAAGTACTGGAGCTTCAGCTTCAGCATCAATCCTTCCAATGAATATTCACGACTGATTTCCTTTAGGACTGACTGATTTGATCTCCTTGCAATCCAAGGGATAAACTCTCAAGAGTCTTCTCCAGCACCACAGTTTAAAAGCATCAGTTCTTCAGTGCTCAGCTTTCTTTATGGTCCAACGCTCCCATCCATACATTACAGCTGGAGAAACCATACCTTTGACTAGATGGACCTTTGTCAGCAAAGTGAAGTCTCTGCTTTTTAATACGTTGCTAGATTTGTCATAGCTTTTCTTCCAAGGAGCAAGTGTCTTTCAATTTTGTGGCTCCAGTCACCATCCTCAGTGATTTTGGATCCCAAGAAAATAAAATCTGCTACTGTTTCCACTTTATCCCCATCTATTTGCCATGAACTGATGGGACCAGATGCCGTGATCTTAGTTTCCTGAATGTTCAGTTTTAAGCCAGCTTTTTCACTTTCCTCTTTTACCTTTATCAAGAGGCTCTTTAGTTCTTCTTCACTTTCTGCCATTAGAGTGATGTTGTCTGCATATCTGAGGTTGTTGATATTTCTCCTGGCAGTCTTTATTCCAGCTAGTGATTCATCCAGACCAGCATTTTGCATGATGTACTCTGCATATAAGTTAAATAAGCAGCAACATTCCCAAATTAATGCTATCCTCTGTATCAGCTGTTTTTAAAACAAGTATCACATCAATATGGAAATGGGGTCGCTTATTGTAAATTTAAATTCCTGGGCTTGAAATGTGCATTTTTAATATGCATACCTATAATTCTGATGCACATAGTCCTTGTAACAATATTCATAATGATCCTTTGGTAAACATAAGTGCTTTAGAAAAAATATAGAATTGCAAATTTTAAATTATCAGGATATTGGAGAAGGGAATGGCAAACTACTTCAGTATTCTTGCCTTGAGAACCCCATGAACAGTATGAAAAGGCAAAAAGATAGGATACTGAGAGATGAACTCCCCAGGTCGGTAGGTACCCAAAATGTTACTGGAGATCAGTGGAGAAATAACTCTAGAAAGAATGAAGGGATGGAGCCAAAGCAAAAACAACACCCAGGTGTGGATGTGACTGGTGATGGAAGCAAGGTCTGATGGTGTAAAGAGCAATATTGCATAGGAACCTGGAATGTCAGGTCCCTGAATCAAGGCAAATTGGAAGTGGTCAAACAGGAGATGGCAAGAGTGAATGTCGACATTCTAGGAATCAGCGAACTAAAATGGACTGGAATGGGTGAATTTAAGTCAGATGACCATTATATCTACTACTGTGGGCAAGAATCCCTTAGAAGAAATGGAATAGCCATCATAGTCAACAAGAGTCGGAAATGTAGTACTTAGATGCAGTCTTAAAAACAACAAAATGATTTCTTTGTTTCCAAGGCAAAGCATTCAATATCATGGTAATCCAAGTCAATGCCCTGACCAGTACTGCTGAAGAAGCTGAAGTTGAACGGTTCTATGAAGGCCTACAAGACCTTTTAGAATTAATACCCAAAAAAGATGTCCTTTACATTATAGGGAACTGGAATGCAAAAATAGGAAGTCAAGAAACACCTAGAGTAACAGGCAAATTTGGCCTTAGAGTACAGAATGAAGCAGAGCAAATGTTAATAGAGTTTTGCCAAGAGAACACGCTGGTCACAGCAAACACCCTCTTCCAGCAACACAAGAGAAGACCCTACACATGGACATCACCAGATGGTCAACACCGAAATCAGACTGATTATATTCTTTGCAGCCAAAGATGGAGAAGCTCTATACAGTCAGCAAAAACAAGACCAGGAGCTGACTATGGCTCAGATCATGAATTCCTTATTGCCAAATTTGAACTTAAATTGAAGAAAGTAGGGAAATAGACCATTCAGGTATGACCTAAATCAAATCCCTTACAGTTATACAGTGGAAGTGACAAATAGATTTAAGGGACTAGATGTGATAGACAGTGCCTGATGAAATATGGATGGAGGTTCGTGACATTGTAGAGGAGACAGGGATCAAGACCATCCCCGAGAAAAAGAAATGAAAAAAGCAAAATGGCTGTCTGAAGAGGCCTTACAAATATCTGTGAAAAGAAGAGAAGCAAAAAGCAAAGGAGAGAAGGAAAGATATACCCATTTGAACACAGAGTTCCAAGAACTCATGGAGAGATAAGAAAGCCTTCCTCAGTGATCAGTGCAAAGAAATAGAGGAAAACAATAGAATGGGAAAGACTAGAGATCACTTCAAGAAAATTGGAAATTGGAGATACCAAGGGAACATTTCATGCAAAGATGGGCTCGATAAAGGACAGAAATGGTCTGGACCTAACAGAAGCAGAAGATATTAAGAAGAGGTGGCAAGAATACACAGAAGGACTGTACAAAAAAGATCTTCATGACCCAGATAATGACAATGGTGTGATCACTCATCTAGAGCCAGACATCCTGGAATGTAGAGTCAAGTGGGCCTTAGGAAGCATGTCTGTGAACAAAGCTAGTGGAGGTGATGAAATTCCAGTTGAGCTATTTCAAATCTTAAAAGATGATGCTGTGAAAGTGCTACACTCAATATGCCAGCACATTTGGAAAACTCAGCAGTGGCTACAGGACTGGAAAAGGTCAGTTTTCATTCCAATCCCAAAGAAAGGCAATGCAAAAGAATGCTCCAATTACCGCACAATTGCACTCATCTCACACACCAGTAAACTAATGCTGAAAATTCTCCAAGCCAGGCTTCAACAATACGTGAACCATGAACTTCCTGATGTTCAAGCTGGATTTAGAAAAGCCAGAGGAACCAGAGATCAAATTGCCAACATCCGTTGGATCATAGAAAAAGCATGAGAATTCCAGAAAAACATCTATTTCTGCTTTATTGACTATGCCAAAGCCTTTGACTGTGTGGATCACAATAAACTGTAGAAAATTCTGAAAGAGATGGGAATACCAGACCACCTGACCTGCCTCTAGCTTACTCCTTTGAAGGAAAGTTACGACCAACCTAGATAGCATATTGAAAAGCAGAGATATTACTTTGCCAACAAAGGTCTATCTAGTCAAGGCTATGGTTTTTCCAGTGGTCATGTATGGATGCAAGAGTTGGAATGTGAAGAAAGCTGAGTGCCGAAGAATTGATGCTTTTTGAACTGTGGTGTTGGAGAAGACTCTTGAGAGTCCCTTGAACTGCAAGGAGATCCAACCAGTCCATCCTAAAGGAGATCAGTCCTGAGTGTTCATTGGAAGGACTAATGCTGAAGCTGAAACTCCAGTACTTTGGCCACCTGATGCTAAGAGTTGACTCATTGGAAAAGACCCTGATGTTGGGAGGGATTGGGGGCAGGAGAAGGAGACGACAGAGGATGAGATGGCTGGATGGCATCACCGACTTGATGAACATGAATTTGAATGAACTCTGGGAGTTGGTGATGGACAGGGAGGCCTGGCGTGCTGTGATTCATGGGGTCGAAAAGAGTCAAGACACAACTGAGCGACTGAACTGAACTGAACTAAGGTAAACTTTTATTAGTAAACAAAGGTTCTAGATTCTGGGAGGGGTGTGTGAGGTAACTCCTAGGTATGTAGTGGTGAAGCTCACCAGTCTAGAAGGAAAAGGCTTTTTTTTAAAGCCTCCCAGCTGGGCTTCCCTAGTGGCTCAGTGGTAAAGAATCTGCCTGCCAATGCAGGAGACATGGGTTTGATCCTGGGTCAGGAATATCTCCTGGAGAAGGAAATGGCAACCCACTCCAGTATTCTTGCCTGGAAAATCCCATGGACAGAGGAGCCTGGCAGGCTACAGTCCATGGGATCACAAAGAGTTGGACAGGATTTAATCAAAAAAACAAGTGATAGGGAGACTTGTTCCAACCCCCCACCCCATCCTTCTCTAATCCCTGATTTAGACAATTTGATAAAGCTTTTCCAATATTACTGATATATTACAAAAATTTCTAGGCCTCAATATATAAACTTAAGACTAATTGATTTCTTATCAGTAAGGAATTTTCAGCCTTTTATCGTTGTTCTCTATCAAACAATGGTTAAAACAATGGATCTTACCCAGTTTTGGGAGTATGGACAATTTTGAAAATAGGGTAAAAACTGAATTTTCCCTCCACAAAAAATATAAATACACATAAAGTTTTTTTAGTTAAAGAATTTTTATTTTTTCACTTTATTTTACTTTACAATATTGTATTAGTTTTGCCATACATCAACATGAATCTGCCACAGGTGTACATGGGTTCCCAATCCTGACCCCCCCCCCCCCCCCCCCCCCCCCCCCCCCCCTCCCTCCTCCCCCCCTTACTCCCTCACACCACGCTGGCTCCTCCCACAGCCGTGTG
>SJYT01040319.1:249196-335364 GCA_006410635.1 Cephalophus harveyi
CCCCACCTCCCTCCCCATACCATCTCTCTGGGTCATCCCAGTGCACCAGCCCCAAGCATCCTGTATCTTGCATTGAACCTAGACTGGCGGTTCGTTTCTTACATGATATTATACATGTTTCAATGCCATTCTCCCAAATCATCCCACCCTCTCCCTCTCCCTCTCCCTCTCCCACAGAGTCCAAAAGTCTGTTCTATACATCTGTGTCTCTTTTGCTGTCTCGAATTTTTAAAGTTTTATATTGGAATATGTTAACAGTGTTGTGTTAGTTTCAGATGTGTTAACATAGTGATCCAGTTATACATATATATATATATCCTTTTTCAAATTCTTTTCCCATTTATGTTATTACAGATTATTGGGCAGAGTTCACTGTGCTGTACTGTAGGTTCTTGTCAGTTATTTTAAATATAGCAGTATGTGCGTAAGTTTTGTATATAATATCAGGTGCTTTTTAGATTCCTGGTTAAGAAACTAAAAAGAGGTATAGTCTGAGATTTCATGTAATTTACTCTCCAAAAGTATCTAAGTTGCAAATCATAAGCTAGTTATAGGCTGGATAGTCAATTTACAATAGAAAAGTTGGAGCAATGCATTTTCATTCTCTTAAGGGAAATTTACATGTCATTTCACTTCCTGCAACTTTCTAATTGCCAGCTGTAACTCCAGATTCCAGTAGAATTTATTTGTGGACTACAAGGAAGAAAAAAATTTCAACAAAATCCCACATTTCATATCCAAGTGTCAGAAATAGTGTTTGTAGTGGTTTGAAATACAGTCTTATATTTGTGGCTTCCACAGCTTACTAGCAATTAAGTAACATTCAGTTTCCTAAGGTTGTGGTGAGAATTAAATGAGATAGTGCTTATGAAGTGCTCAGCACAGTGCCTGGCACATGGTTCACACCCAGTAAGTATTATCTGTGGTTATTGTCTCTTCTGAATAGACAGTAGTTCACACATTTAGACCAATTTAAATTATTTTAGCGACTTAAAGTGAAATTGCAAACACCAGTTAGTCATATTCCAGACTAAATAGAAATACTCTGGAGAGGAGGGTTTGTTAGAATTACTTGAGGCATTTTCAAACTCCCATTCCCTGTTAGTCTTCTCCCCACACATGGAGAGTTACTTTCACTCACAACTACAGTTTTATTATCCCCTTGGCTGAAAATCAGTGCCTTGGTGAGTCACTGTTAGATGAGAATATACACCGACAGAGGGGAAAGCTTCAGAACCATGTATTGACTTCATCTCTCTTTCTGGCAGGGTCAGAAAACAACATTTCAGTTTACTTGACTCTCCTTTATTTCAAATAAACAACTCTTAATGACGCAGTCAAATAAAAGTAAAATACAAGGGACTTCCCTAGTGGTTCAGTGGCTAAGACTCCATGCTCCCAATGCGGGGGGCATGGATTCAACCTCTGGTCAGGAAACTGAGATTCCACATGTGTCACTAAGACCCAGCACAGCCAAGTAAATAAATATATTTAAAGTAAAACAAATACCTGATGGCTCTAGACTAGGGGTCTCCAACCTTTTTGGCACTAGGGACCAGTTCATGGAAGAAAAATTTTCCATGGAATAGGGCAGGGTTGGGGGGATGGTTTTAGGATGATTCTTATAAGGAGTATGCAACCTAGATCCCTCACATGCACAGTTCACTGTAGGGTTCACGCTTCTATGAGAATCTAATGTCATTGATCTAACAGGAGGGGGAGCTCAGGCAGTAATGTCAGCGATAAATAAAGCAGCTATAAATACAGATGAAGCTCTTCTTGCTTGTCTGCCATTCACCTCCTGCTGTGCAGCCCAATTCCTAACAGGTCCCAGACCACTACTGGTCCAGGGTTGGGGACCCCTGCTCTAGACAGCTCCAAGTACTATATATAATAAAGCCAAAGTATTGCAAATATGAAAAAAGCATAAGAATTTATTCACCACTATCTTTTGTAATTTAAATATTATTTTAGCTTTTCTTCCAAGTTTCTGGATGTGTTTCTGAAATTCAAGTTTAGAATAAAAATTTACGGTTGTTTTTCTTTTTTGGGCCATGAGGCTTGCAGAATCTTAATTCCCCCACCAGGGGTTGAACTTGGAGCAGCAGTGAAAACACTGAATCCTAACCACTGAACCACCAGGGAATTCCCAAAACTTGGGGTTTTAAAACTTTTGCTTCTCATTTCATTTTCTCTTTTTATGATTTCTTTTTTTTTTACTTTAGAATCAAACTATAAGTTATCATATTTAACTCTCAGGTCAGCAAGTAAGTATGGCTTCTCTTAACTGAGCAGTAAATATCAGACTGGGCAGAATTTGCCAGAAAATATAAATTCTTAAAAAAGGTGAGGGTTACTCTACCAAATCAACTTACCCAAACTAAAAATCAACTGCATTCATATTAAAATGTATAACTGAACAATAAAGTGCAAAAATAAATAAATATAAAAGGCAGACAATAAAAAGGTGAGATGAGAAATTGCAACTAAATGAGAAGTTGTTCCCTTTAACTCCATCCTAGCATGATGATTTTTTAAATTATTATTTCAAAGTAAGTTACACAGTAATACATCCACTCAGTTTATACACATTTTACATACCAGTTTAGTCAATTAATTTCTAGTTTCAAGGGCTCTTCATTTTATAACATACAAATTCTAAGCTTTTCCATGCAAACCTCTAATTATTCAAATTTCAAGCAATTAAACTGCTTTTGATTCAGTGGAAGCTGTGTAAAGAGGACCTGGCACTTTTCCTAGGTGTCATGTCCTACCACAGATATTGCCCAAGACTTAGAAGGCAGTCTCTCAGTATACAGATAGATTGAGGCTATACTGCCCTGTCCCCTTCCCTCAGTACTCATTACAAAATAATAACTGAATTTCCATTAACTCTGTTCTCCAACATATACTACCCTTGTGCATTTTGCTAGGGAGATATTTACTTGCTGAGTCTCTGTGATATGCTGCTTCAGAGCCTTGAGATAATAGACATTCCTGGATGTGATTTACAAAGTAAACCAGATGACTTCAGCATTGTTTTCAGATGAAGATAACGTGTTCTAGTGTTTTGTTTTTTTTTTTGTTCTAGTGTTTTTAAGTCAAACTCATATGGCTCTTTAGGCAATGGGCCTGGGCCTTAGTTTCCTCATTTGTAAATGCAGGATAGAAGGATAATCCTAAAGATTAAATGAAAAATACATTGTGAAGTGCTTTGAATAATGTCTGGCACATAGTAAACACTCAGTATATGTTAACTCTTAACTCTTATTATTATAAATAATAATGATGAGTAGGAGAAGAGAGGTGGACCTTCCCTTGTTCTAATTCTACAGTTCATCAATTCCTAAATCACCATCTACCAGTGTTGCCGTTCAAGTAGGAAAGCAAGACATGTTGGTAAAAAAGTGAATGTAGAACTGTTGGGAGGTAATATGTCCACTCAAGGAAGACCAATCGGCTACCCAATGAGCTGACCCCTGGTAGCATTCATTCCAGCCCATGGTGTCTGCTTCACCAATCAGAAGCTGTGTCTAAACCTTAAATCCAACTAATATGTAAACATTTATTTATCAACCAGCAATGAGAAATTTAACAAATAGGCAAGTACTCATATTTGCTAATTAGTACATTCTCTACTAGTTGACGAGTCTACATCAGAAGATACTGTATTAAGAATATTGCTCAGTGAGGAGACAATCAGAACCAGGGCAGTAAGTTGGATTTTACCTTTAAATTTTTACTATGGAAATTTTCTAACATACCTAAAAGTAGAAAGAGGAGTATAATGAACCCTCATGAACCCTTCCTCTAGCTTTAACAATTATCAACATTTTGCCAGTCTTCTTTCATCTAATCCTCCTCCTTTTCTTGGAGAGGTGCTTAGTGTGTGTGTTAGTTGTTCAGTCGTGTCCAACACTTTGCGACCCCATGGACTGTAGCCCACCAGTCTCCTCTGTCCATGGGATTCTCCAGGCAAGAATACTGGAGTGTGTTGCCATTTACTTCTCCAGGGGATCTTCCCAACCAAGGGATCAAACCCAGGTCTCCTGTATTGCAGGCAGATTCTTCCTGTCTGAGCCACCAAGGAAGCCCTGGAGAGGTGCTGTAGTACTTTAAAACATATTCCAGACATTGTATTTTGCCAGAAAATTCTCCAATATGCATCTCTTATGGATAAAAACTTTACGAACTCCCCTACCTTTATCATATATCAAAAATAACAATAATCCCCCCAAACTATCTGATACCCCACCTGTGTTCAAATGTCCCCATTTGTCGCCAAAAAAAGGTATACATTTGGCTTGTTGAAGTCAGTATTCAAACACTGTATTTGGCTCACATGCCTTTTTTTCTATATAAATTTATTTATTTGTGGGTCTTCTGTGCTGCACGGGCTTTTCTCTAGTTGCCGTGAGTTGGGGTTACTCTTTGTTGCAGTGCTCGGGCTTCTCGTCACAGTGGCTTCTTATTGTGGAGCCTGGGCTCTGGGGCATGTGGGCTTCAGTAGTTGCCGTCCCTGGGCACAAGCTTAGTTGTTCCATGGCATGTGGAATCTTCCTAGATCAGGGATTGAAGCCATGTCTCCTGGATTGGCAGGCGAATTCTTTACCACCAGGAAAAGAATTTCCTGAGCCACCAGGAAAACCCATGGCTCTTAAATTGTTTCTAAACAACAGTTCCACCTCTTTAAAAAAAAAAAAAAAAGGCATTTGTTTGTTTAGAAAACCAATCTCTTTCACTTTCTTCCAGTGTGGCTGATTGCACCCCCAACAATCTCCTATTCCCTGTATATCCTGTAAATATATCCTGGGCAGTTAGACCAGGAGGTTTAATTATTCAAGTTCAAAATACTTTTATTTTCGAGGGAGAGGGAGGAACAAGATGTTTCATAAGTGATGGTGTGTGCTTCCAATTGCATCATATCAGGAAGCAATCTGGTAACAAATCTGGTAACAAATCAGGTAACAAATCTGGTTGTTACATTGTCTGATCTGAGTGACTGGGATCAAGCTGTGATAACCTCATGTACACACCTTCTGTATAGGAATGAATTTGATACCAGAACATCCCCCTACACAGTGCTGGAGAGTATTGATGACTTTGGCCTCTACCTTGGACTGTCTTATCTGATGACTTGCAGACTATCTTTATTCTGTTAGTATCTCATTTCATCAGATGGAGCTCAGAATATTTGCTAAAATAAAAGGTTCCTACCTATAGAAACAGTCCATCCTGTGCTTATCCCAAATCAACTTTATTGAATCTGGAGTATTAAAAATTTTTTATATGCTGGACTTCCCTGCTGGCTCTGTAGTTAAAAAGAAAAGAAAAGAATCCACCTGCCAATGCAGGAGACATAGGTTAAATCCCTGATCTGGGAAGATCCCACATGCTGTGGAGCAACTAAGCCTGTGCACCAGAACTACTGAGCCTGTTGCTCTAGAGCCTGGGAACCACAGATACTGAGCAGTGAGGCAACTGCTAAAGCCTGCGCTTTGCAACAAGAGAAGCTGCTGCAGTGAGAAGCATGCATGCATGCTGCAAGCCCGCACAGCAACAAAGATCCAGAAGACCCAGCACAGCCAAAGAAAATTATTTAAAAAATTTTTCATATATCCCTTCCACAGATGGCTTATTTTTTATTTTTTATTTTTTTATTTTTACTTTATTTTACTTTACAATACCGTATTGGTTTTGCCATACATTGACATGAATCCACCATGGGTGTATATTAGCTCCCAATCCCTAAGCCACAGATGGCTTATTTTAGACCCCTTACATTGTTCCTTTATTGGTTTTTAAATTATGAAATAGTTCATGTGTATAAAAATATAATGGAGAGTGGGGGAAAGATGGATTGGATGCCATACATTGACATGAATCCACCATGGGTGTATATTAGCTCCCAATCCCTAAGCCACAGATGGCTTATTTTAGACCCCTTACATTGTTCCTTTATTGGTTTTTAAATTATGAAATAGTTCATGTGTATAAAAATATAATGGAGAGTGGGGGAAAGATGGATTGGGAGTTTGGGATTAGCAGGTGCAAACTATTATATAGAGAATGGATGAAAAAGGTCCTGCTTATAGTACAGGGAACTATATTCAGTATCCTGTGATAAACCATAATGGAGAAGAATATTAAAAAGAATGTATATGTCTCTATAGCTGAATAACTTTGCTGTAAAATAGGAATTAACACAACATTGTAAATCGACTATACTTAAAAAAAGAATATAATGGATATATTAGATATAAAGAATAGTAAAACCATTAAATGTGTACCAACCACATAAGAAGGATTTCCCTGGTGGCTCAGCGGTAAAGAATCTGCCCACAACGCAGGAGACATGGGTTTGATCCCTGGGTGGGGATAATCCCCTGGAGAAGGAAATAATCAACGCACTCCAGTATTTTTGCCTGGAAAATTCCATGGACAGAAGAGCATAGAGGGCTACAGTCCATGGGGTCACAAAGAGTTGGACATGACTGAGCAACTGAGCATGTACCACATAAGAAATTATATTTTTTCTTCAATAGTTTTAAGTTGAAATAACTGGATTAACAGTAGAGTTTCAAATATAGTACAGAGAGTTCCCCCCATATCTTTACCTGATTTCCTCTAATGTTAACATCTTACCCTGGTACATTTATTAAAACTAAGAAATTAGCATAGGTACAGTTCTATTAACCAAACTAGTGACTCCACTCAAAACTTACGCCCTTTTTCTTTCCTAGGATCCAATCCAGGATACCACATTGCAGTTAATCATTATGTCTCTCTAGTTTCCTTCAGTCTGTAAAAATTGCTTGGTCTTTTCTTGTCTTTTATAATCTTGATGCTTTGGAAAAGTACTGGTCCAGTATTTTGTAAAATGGCCTTCAGTTTGAGTTAGTCTGATATTTTTCTCATTATCCTGCTGTTATGCATGTGGAGGAAGAAAGCCACAGCAGTTACGTGCATTTCTTGTCACATCATACCAGGTGGTGCACAGAATATCAAGATAACTTATCGCTGGTGATGTAAAAGCTCAATCACTTGGTTAAAGAACTGTCTGCCAGGTTTCTCCACTATAAAATTACTAGTTCTTTCCCACATACTGCTCCTTAGAAGCAAGTTACTAAGTCTAGTTCACACTCAAGGTGAGGGGAAATTAAGTTCCACCTCCTAGGAGGAGAAATAACAAGGAAGTTGTGAACCTGTGATAGATTTCTTACTTTTTTCTTTTTAACCAGAAATATGAGTTTATTTAGGAGTGGCAGAGGAATGGTAATTAAGGACATGCAAACTATAGCAAACCAGAGACCAAGGAGAGGAATATTACTTTTCAAAAAGGAAGTTGGGAAAGATTGCTTTGTATGAAAGTCCACTGAAGGTGTTGACCTTAAAAATAAAACAGCCAGTTATTTTACCAGAAAAATGGATTCATTCAGGAATAGCAGAGAATTGCAATTTGAGATAACTGCTATAGAGCTACAGGCAATTCTGCCAGACTCCTTACATTTCAACTCCTCTTAATTGTATTATTACTACCAGTATTACCTATTACTTACACTATCCACCAACCACTTCCTTATTCTTCACCCAGGAGTTAATTATGAATTTGTTATTGCCTTCTTGAAAGCTACAGGTATTTGTACAGCAGTTTCCTAGACTTGTCTGATTATCATAATGCCCTGGGGTACTTGTTTAACAAGTTTCCCAGCCCCTCCTCCACAGTATGGTTCAGTTTGACTAGGATGTGGGCTTGGAAACTAGCTTTAAAGCGTCCCACGTGATTCTTATTATGAGACCAAGTTTGAGAAACATTGACTTACACCGTTTCTCCCTTCTCCCTGTTTTGCAATAGCTAAACATCGACTCAGAACATATTCTTTATAGCTTCCTTGTTTATATAGTTTGTTTCCTCATTTCCCTTTTTCAAATTAGGAAATTTGTATTTTCCCATCTTTCACAAAGTAAGGACATTTGAATGTAAATGACGAGAAATATTTCCAGTTGGGAAAGGGTAGGTGGTCTCCCCACTCTTTTCCTCTAGTTTTAGTCTCTTTTTCCCGTTTTCCTTTTTGTTCTTGGAGCCTCTATTGCTTTTGCAAAGAGGCCAGAAGTTTTTCTTTAGGAGTTTATCTCTGCTTATTTCCTGTCTCTTATACACATCTAGATGTGTATAAGAGACAGCCTTCTGTATAGGAATGAAATGGGCAACGCTCAGTAAGGATGCCATTCATTTTTGTTATCCTATTTCCATAATAATCATTTCAATAACTATCATTTATTGATCACATAATATGCCAGATGGCATATTTTATGTATTAGACTGAACTATATGAAAAACATTTTTGTAGGTCAAAAGGATTGAATGTTGGTGATTTAATATGTTTCAACCTAATACATTATCTTCTTTAATTCTCACAATAACCCTCAGGGTTGGTGATAGTAAACCCATTTTTACAGATGAGAAAACTGAAGATCAGAATAATTAGGTGACCTTTTGAAGTCACATATTTATAAATGGTAGAGCCAGGATTTGGATACAGGACTATCTGTTTCTGAAACCCATGTTTTTGAACACAGTACTGCTTTAAAGAAAATGTTATAATGAAGATATGATAAAGCAGGCCCTGACACACTGTGTGTGGGAGTATAACTTAGTACAATTTGGCTGAAAGCTATTTGACACTGCACCATGAGCCCTAAGAATTTTCATCGCTTTGCACCGAGTAACTCCAGTTTAAAAACATTATCTTAAGATGGGGAAACAGTGGAAACAGTGTCAGACTTTATTTCTGGGGGCTCCAAAATCACTGCAGACGGTGACTGCAGCCATGAAATTAAAAGACACTTACTTCTTGAAAGAAAAGTTATGACCAACCTAGATAGTATATTCAAAAGCAGAAACATTACTTTGCCAACAAAGGTCCGTCTACTCAAGGCTATGGTTTTTCCTGTGGTCATGTATGGATGTGAGAGTTGGACTCCCGCCTCTCCCAGCCCGGCCCCCAACTTGTTAGTGGCAGATGCTGGACGCGCGCGGGGCGGGCGTTCCGGTCGAGTGTTTGCCAGAATATTAATCTTATACATGAAGTTTTTATATCCAGATTTGTTTACAATGAAGTGTGTCCATGGGTTATTCTGATAGTTACTGGGAATAATCAGTATTAAATTTTTTCAGCACTGAGCTTACAGCCAAACATGAGTTTGTTCATCCCCTTGAATGTGTTCTGTGTTCCACGGAGCCTTCCATGTACAGTTTGGCACAGTGGTCAAGAGCACTGGCTATGGTGTCAGACTGCGAGACCCAGCTCCAATGAGCTGAATGACCCTAAAGTGTAGCTTATTCAGTTAGGGCCTTAGTTTTCCCTTCCATAAAATCAGTGCAATAAGAGGACACACGTCATGAGATTTTTATGATAATCAAACAAAGTCATCTAAGTAGAACTCTCACCACAATACTGATTACATAAAAAATATTCCATAAGCACTCCTACCAGACTGTAAGCAACTTGAAGGCAGGGAGTGTGTGTGATTTTCTTGACCATTGCAACCCTAGAACCTGGTTCAGGATCATGCACCTGAACGGTTGTAGGCACTCAATAAACATTTGTTGAGTAAATGTTTCATTTAAGTCAGTTCATTTAACCCTGAACAAATCTATGAAGTAGGAACAGACAATTGACACCATTCTTTTAAATGTAAAATCCATTTCAGTTCAGTTCAGTTCAGTCGCTCAGTCGTGTCCGACTCTTTGCGACCCCGTGGACTGTAACCTACTAGGCTTCTCCGTCCGTGGGATTCTCCAGGCAAGAATACTGGAGTGGATTGCCATTTCCTTCTCCAGGGGATCTTCCCGACCCAGGGATCGAACCCGGGTTTCCCGCATTAGAGGCAGACGCTTTAACCTCTGAGCCACCAGGGAAGCCCAAAATCCATTTAGGTAGTGCTAAGTTCTAGGAAGGAAAACAAAGAGAAGCACAGAAAGTAACAGGAAAAAGAGGGTAAAATATGTTGTAGAGAGCCAAGAGCTAAATCAAGGGAGGGACAAAGCCAGTGGGGGAGTTTTGGGGACAAACTGTATTCCCCCAAAAATCCACAGATTGAAGCCCTACTCCTTCTCATGCTGTATTTGGAGATAAGGCCACTAGGGAAGCAATTAAGGTGAAATGAGGTCATAAGGATGGGGCTCTGATGCAATAGGGTTAGAGTCCTTGTAAGAAGAAACACAAGAGAGGAGGAAAGGCCACCTCAGCACACAGTGAGACGGAGGCCACCTACAAGCCCAGAGAAGAGGCCTCAGAATGAAACTTACCTCGTCAGCAGCTCAATCTTGCACTTCTCAGCCTCCAGACTTGTGAGACAGAAGTTTCTAAGTTACCCAGACTGTGGTGTTTTACTATGACTGTTCAAGCTAAAATAGAGCATGTTTTAGGAAAAGGGAACATCAAGTGCAAAGGCCCTAAAGAAAACAGTAAGCTCCTACTGTATAGTACAGGGAACTATATTCAAGATCTTGAGATGAAACATAATGGAAAAGAATATTAAAACAGAGACTTCCCTGGTGATCCAGGAGTTAAGAATTCCCCTTGCAATGCAAGGGACAAGAGTTTGATCCCTGGTCAGGGAAACCACATGCCCCAGGGTAATGAAAATTTTACCTGCTGCAAGCAAGACCTGATATAGCCAAATCAATAAATTTTTAAAGAATATAAAAAAGAATGTATATATAACTGAGGCACTCTGCTATACAGCAGAAATTAACACATTATAAATCAACTATGCTTCAATTAAGTGTTGGATTCGTCATCTCCGAAGAAGATTTAACTTTGAGACCAGGGACCAGGCTTGATCACTCAAGAGCTTTCATGTGGCAGAGTTTTATTAAAGTATAAAAAAGGGACAGAGAAAGCTCTGACACAGACATCAGAAAGGGGACGGAGAGTGCCCCGCCTCCCCCGCCTTGATAAGTCTTAGCAGGGGAGCTACATACTTTTTCCAGACCCACTCCCACAACATACATCTTAAATTAACAAGGTTAGAACTAATAATAGAAAAATAATAGAAAGTTTTTACCAGACCCACTCCCAGAACATAAATCTTAAGATAATAAGATTAGTCAGAAGGTTCTTGTTAAGGAAAAACATGTCCTCGAGCAAGATACACTGTTATATTTCTACATTGCTAAAGCAATGTACAAAAAAAAAGTTTGCCCTTTTCTCCTCCTTGAGAGCCCATTTTTCCTTCTCAAGGGCTCCAGACCCTTTTCTCCTCCTCAAGGGCCCCAAACTCCTTATCAACCTACCTAAAGAATTAACTCTCTCATATATTTCAATTAAAAAAAAAAAAAAGAAAAAAAAAGGTCCTATAGGAGATCGGAGACCAAGGAACAGCAGAAGTCAGGTAAATGAGCAAGAGAGAAAGTAATAAGTTTAGGGAGCCAGGCCAGTCCTGCCACATAGGTTTATTATCACCATAATATTCACCAAGAATAACTCACTTTTTCCTCAAGCTTACATAAAGTATAAACAAAAGTCTTTTTGGAAAACTAAGATATTTTTATAGTTCTCTGTATAAATATCATACTCTCGCCATGTAAATTTAGTTTCCATATAAAGCAGACTACTTTGCGCATGACCCTTCTATTGTGAAATTCTGGTATAACAGCTGGAAATAGAATCCCTTCCTCTCCCTCAGGCAATGGCAGTACCAAATATGTTCCAGCTCTGAGCCATAAGAGCCTTGACCTTCCGTTCCCAGCTGGGGCCCACGTGAAGGGTACTAGGGAAAGGATCTGAATTCCCTGCACTATCAGATCTGGCCAAGACTGCTGTTTTTCATGCCAGGATGGATCTGCAGACCTGGTGAATGCTACAATCACTGGAGATAGTTAAACTGGCAGGACTGCACTTGGCTTCAAAGAATGAAGAAAGGAGCTATGCAGGATTTACTTTCTTCAATGCCCGTATTATAAAATTGGCAATGAGGGACTTTCTGGCTGTCCAGTGGCTAAGACTTCATGCTCCCAATGCAGGGGGCCTGGGTTCCATTCCTGGTCAGGAAACTAAAACCCCAAATCTGATGGATCAACTAAGCCCACGTGCCACAATGAGGACCCAGCAAGACCAATTTTTTTCTTTAATTAAATGAAAAAAAAAAAAAGAAGAAGTTGGCATTGGTATCTACTTCCTCTTGATGCCATTTAGTTTTGCAGGCAAAAATGCAGCAGGGGAAGGGAGTCAAGTGGATTGGAAAGTCAGATGCAGAGGTCAAACTTGGGGAACATAGTTTTATGCATAAACGTCTGCCTTTTATCTAAAGCAGTGATTGGTAGGGTGTCAACTACAAATTCTTAAAGAGATTTATCCTCAATCAACAAGTGAAGTGACATACCCATAGGTGCCATGACAGTTTCAAGGCATTATTACAAGACCAAGGAGTGGGCAGTGGCCCCAATCCTGGAAATCTCTGCCCTTTCCCCAAAATAGTTGGAATAATCTTCCCACTCATTAGCATATGAAATTACCCAGCCTATAAAAACTAACCATGCCAAATTTCAGGGCCTCAAACACCCTCTGTGATCACCCACACTCTGTCTGTGGAGTGTGCTTCTCTCTGAATCTGAATAAATCTACTTCTTACCTATCACTTTGTCTCTCACTGAATTCTTTCTACAATGAGACATCAAGAACCTGAGCTTCATTAGGTCCTGAAACCAGGTACCATGGATTTTGGCAGAGTTTGTGTCCCAGCCATGTTGGCTCAAGTCCCAAGCAGGGTTTTGGCTGGGTTTGAGTCCCAGCCACGTAGGTTCAAGTCCCAAGCAAGGTTTTGGCTGAGTTTGAGTCCCAGCCACGTGGGTTCAAGTACCAAGCAGAGCTTTGTTGGGTTTGAGTCCCAGACAAGTGGGTTCAAGTTCCAATCTGTGGTAAACGGTCTCACTACTACCATATTTTCTTGGTTGTGAAGATCTTTTTTGCATAGTTCTTCTGTATATGCTTGCCACCTCTTCTCAATATCTTCTGCTTCTGTTAGGTCCATACCATTTCTGTTCTTTATCGAGCCCATCTTTGCATGAAATGTTCCCTTGATGTCTCTAATTTTCTTGAAGAGATCTCTAGTCTTTCCCATTCTGTTGTCTTCCTCTATTTCTTTGCATTGATCGCTGAGGAAGGCTTTCTTATCTCTTCTTGCTATTCTTTGGAACTCTGCATTCAGATGCTTATATCTTTCCTTTTCTCCCTTGCTTTTTTCACTTTTCTTCTTTTCACAGCTATTTGTAAGGCCTCCCCAGACAGCCATTTTGCTTTTTTGCATTTCTTTTCCATGGGGATGGTCTTGATCCCTTTCTCCTGTACAATGTCACGAACCTCATTCCATAGTTCATCAGGCACTCTCTCTATCAAATCTAGTCCCTTAAATCTATTTCTCACTTCCACCGTATGATCATAAGGGATTTAATTTAGGTCATACCTGAATGGTCTAGTGGTTTTCCCTACTTTCTTCAATTTAAGTCTGAATTTGGTAATAAGGAGTTCATGATCTGAGCCACAGTCAGCTCTTGGTCTTGTTTTTGTTGAGTGTATAGAGCTTCTCCATTTTGGCTGCAAAGAATATAATCAATCTGATTTCAGTGTTGACCATATGGTGATGTCCATGTGTAGAGTCTTCTCTTGTGTTGTTGGAAGAGGGTGTTTGCTATGACCAGTGCATTTTCTTGGCAAAACTCTATTAGTTTTTGCCCTGCTTCATTCTGCATTCCAAGGCCAAATTTGCCTGTTACTTCAGGTGTTTCTTGACTTCCTACTTTTGCATTCCAGTCCCCTATAATGAAAAGGACATCTTTTTTGGGTGTTAGTTCTAAAAGGTCTTGAAGGTCTTCATAAAACCGTTCAACTTCAGCTTCTTCAGCGTTACTGGTTGGGGCATAGACTGGGATTACCGTGATATTGAATTGTTTGCCTTGGAGATGAACAGAGATCATTCTGTCGTTTTTGAGATGCATCCAAGTGCTGCGTTTCGGACTCTTTTGTTGACCATGATGGCTACTCCATTTCTTCTAAGGGATTCCTGCTCACAGTAGTAGATATAATGGTCATCTGAATTAAATTCACCCATTCCAGTCCATTTTAGTTCGCTGATTCCTAGAATGTCGACGTTCACTCTTGCCATCTCTTGTTTGACCACTTCCAATTTGCCTTGATTCATGGACCTGACATTCCAGGTTCCTATGCAATATTGCTCTTTACAGCATGGGACCTTGCTTCTATCACCAGTCACATCCACAAACGGGTATTGTTTTTGCTTTGGCTCCATCCCTTCATTCTCTCTAGAGTTATTTCTCCACTGATCTCCAGTAGCATACTGGGCACCTACTGACCTGGGGAGTTCCTCTTTCAGTATCCTATCATTTTGCCTTTTCATACTGTTCATGGGGTTCTCAAGGCAAGAATACTGAAGTGGTTTGCTATTCCCTTCTCCAGTGGACCACATTGTGTCAGACCTCTCCACCATGCTCACCTGTCTTGGGTGGCCCTACAGGGCATGGCTTAGTTTCATTGAGTTAGACAAGGCTGTGGTCCTAGTGTGATTAGATTGACTAGTTTTCTGTGAGTATGGTTTCAGTGTGTCTGCCCTCTGATGCCCTCTTGCAACACCTACCATCTTACTTGGGTTTCTCTTACCTTGGGCGTGGGGTATCTCTTCACGGCTGCTCCAGCAAAGCACAGCCACTGCTCCTTACCTTGGAGGAGGGGTATCTCCTTACCCCCGCCCCTCCCGACCTTGAACGAGGAATAGCTCCTCTGGGCCCTCTGATGCCCCTGCAGCCACCACTCCTTGGAGGTGGGGTCGCTCCTCCTGGCCAACACCCCTGGCCTCGGGGGTGGGGAAGCTCCTCCCGACCACCGCCCCTGGCCTTGGGAGGGGGTAGCTCCTCCCGGCCACTGCCCCTCAAGCGTGGGGTCCTCCCGACTTCTGCCCCTGACCTCAGACATGGATTGGCTCCTCTTGGCCGAGCTCTGTGAGATAATGGTGTGATCACTCACCTAGAGCCAGACACCCTGGAATGTGAAGTCAAGTGGGCCAGAGAAAGCATCACTATAAACAAAGCTAGTGGAGGTGATGGAATTTCAGTTGAGCTGTTTCAAATCCTGAAAGATGATGCTGTGACAGTGATGCACTCAATATGCCAGCAAATTTGGAAAACTCAGCAGTGGCCACAGGACTGGAAAAGGTCAGTTTTCATTCTAATCCCAAAGAAAGGCAATGCCAAAGAATGCTCAGACTACCGCACAACTACACTCATCTCACATGCTAGTAAGGTAATGCTCAAAATTCTCCAAGTCAGGCTTCAGCAATACATGAATCATGAACTTCCAGATATTCAAGCTGGATTTAGAAAAGGCAGAGGAACCAGAGATCAAATTCCCAACATCTGTTGGATCATGGAAAAAGCAAGAGAGTTCCAGAAAAACATCTATTTCTGCTTTATTGATTATGCCAAGCCTTTGACTGTGTGGATCACAATAAACTGTGGAAAATTATGAAAGAGATGGGAATGCCAGACCACCTGACCTGCCTCTTGAGAAATCTGTATGCAGGTCAGGAAGCAACAGTTAGAACTGGACATGGAACAACAGACTGGTTCCCAATAGGAAAAGGAGTACGTCAAGGCTGTATATTGTCAGCCTGATTATTTAACTTATATGCAGAGTACATCATGAGACACGCTGGGCTGGAAGAAGCATAAGGTGGAATCATGATTGCCAGGAGAAATATCAATAACCTCAGATATGCAGATGATACCACCCTTATGGCAGAAAGTGAAGAGGAACTAAAAATCCTCTTGATGAAAGTGAAAGAAGAGAGTGAAAAAGTTGGCTTAAAGCTCAACATTCAGGAAATGAAGATTATGGCATCCGGTCCCATTACTTCATGGGAAATAGATGGGGAAACAGTGGAAACAGTGTCAGACTTTATGTTTTTGCGCTCCAAAATCACTGCAGATGGTGACTGCAGCCATGAAATTGGAAGACGCTTACTCCTTGGAAGAAAAGTTATGACCAACCTAGATAGCATGTTCAAAAGCAGAGACATTACTTTGCCAACAAAGGTCCATCTAGTCAAGCCTGTGGTTTTTCCAGTAGTCATGTATGGATGTGAGAGTTGGACTGCGAAGAAGGCTGAGCACTGAAGAATTGATGCTTTTGAACTGTGGTGTTGGAGAAGACTCTTGAGAGTCCCTTGGACTGCAAGGAGATCCTACCAGTCCATTCTGAAGGAGACCAGCCCTGGGATTTCTTTGGAAGGAATGATGCTGAAGCTGAAACTCCAGTACTTTGGCCACCTCATGCGGAGAGTTGACTCATTGGAAAAGACTCTACTGGGAGAGATTGGGGGCAGGAGGAGAAGGGGACGACAGAGGATGAGATGGCTGGATGGCATCACTGACTTGATGAACATGAGTCTGAGTGAACTCTGGGAGTTGGTGATGGACAGGGAAGCCTGGCGTGCTGCGATTCATGGGGTCGCAAAGAGTTGGACACGACTGAGTGACTGAACTGAACTGAACTACCATATTTTAAGTAGAAATCAGGGATATTGCTAGGTAGAAATCAGGAAGGTGTTAGATCGCCGCGGGAAGAAAGAGCCACCTCTAAGGACCATGGGTAGAGGCCTTTATTGGGCGATCGCTCTCGGGCAGAACTCCCCAGCGTGGGCGAGCGGGGGAAGGGAGTCTGCAAAGAGTGAGGGGTAGGGCTGGGGTTTTATATCCAGAGTTCCCGCGTTAACCAGTTTTCTCTTCTATTGGGTAGTTTGTACAGGCTGAGACGGGGATTGGTGTTTGAGGGCCCCGTGTCGGTTCCTGATTGGGCCAGGTCATGACGCCAGTCTCCTTCAAAGGGTCGATCCGCCCCCAGTTCCTGATTGGGCCTCAGCCGGGCTCCAGGACTTTCTGCGGGACTTTCCGTTGGGACACACCTGACTTTCTGTTGGGACACGCCCGACCTCTCAGAAGGCATATTACAATTCCTTCCACAAAGAATCATCCAGCCCAAAATGTCAACTCTGAGTTCCTTGGAAGGACTGATGTTGAAGCTGAAACTCCAATACTTTGGCCACCTGATATGAAGAGCTGACTCGTTGGAAAAGACCCTGATGCTGGGAAAGATTGAGGGCAGGAGGAGAAGGGGACGACAGAGGATAAGATGGTTGGATGGCATCACCGACTCAATGGACATGGTTTGGGTGGACTTCAGGAGCTGGTAATGGACAGGGAGGCCTGGTGTGCTGCAGTTCATGGGGTCGCAAAGAGTTGGATATGACTTATTGACTCAACTGAACTGAAAGGATTTCTTTACCACCTGAGCCACCAGTGAAATCCCATGGACAGAGGAGCCGAGTCCAGGGGGTCGCTAAGGGTTGTACATGACTGAACACAAATGAACCTTGGAGTTAAGGGCCCAGAAGCACACACTGGATACTTCCCACTGCTCCTAGAGTGACAATAAAGAAATTCACCCTATCCCTCCAGCCTACCTGTTAGGGCAGTATGTCACCTGTTGGAAACAGAAATATCCCCAGGCTAAATCAAGTCAAAATGGAAGTTTATGGTGAGATTGCAAAGGTATTATGGAAAGTGTAATGGGGAAGAGCAAAACCTGACTTCAGGTTGGATCTACCTCTTTAACCTTTGTCTTTCCTTGCTTTTGTTATTATAATCACTAAACAGATGCTATCCATAGCTGGAAGCATGCATAATGGCCTGCCTCAGGGAACCTGCCTTTGTGCCTGAATGTTAAAGTGCCTTTGTTCAACTCACAGGGAGACTTTATGGCCCTGCCCACCTGTGAATGGCTGCAGAAAAGAAGAAATTAACACACCCCCTCCTCAATACTGGCCAAGTCTAAAGATATTTTGTAAGACTTATGGCCTCCTGATACAAAGAGCCAATTTACTGAAAAAGACCCTGATGCTGGGAAAGATGGAGGGCAGGAGGAGGAGTGACAGAGGATGAGATAGTTGGATGGCATCATCAACTCAATGGACACGAGTTTTAGTGAAGGACAGGGAAGCCTGACATAGTGCAGTCCATGCGGGAGCAAAGAGTCAGACACAACTGACCAACTGAACAACAACAATGGCCTTTTTACTTTACTTCCCCACCTCCTCCCCCACTCAATAAATGAAACTAGCATCCAGACCCTGATAGGATGGTACTTGGTACTCTAGGGTACTAGCCCTCCATCTTCTCCAAGCCCCAGCTTTTCAGATGAAGTTGCTATTCCTTGCTTTAACACCTCTTCTCTTGATTATTGGCCTGTTGTGAGGCAAACAGGAGAAGGGAATGGCAACCCACTCCAGTATTCTTGCCTGGAGAATGCCGTGGTCAGAGGAGCCTGGTGGGCTGCTGTCCATAGGGTCACAGAGTTGAACATGACTGAAGCGACTGAGCATGTATGCATGCATTGGAGAAGGAATGGCAACCCACTCCAGGATTCTTGCCTGGAGAATCCCAGAGACAGAGGAGCCTGGTGGGCTGCCGTCTATGGGATTGCACAGAGTCGGACACAACTGAAGCGACTTAGCAGCAGCAGCAGTAGCAGCAGTGAGGCAAGCAGACTGAGCTTGGATTCTCTAACAGAAACACAGAATGTATAGGCTTAAAAAGTCACCAGGGGGACTTCCCTGGTGGTTCAGTGGTTAAGACTCTGCAGTCCCAATGTGGAGCTTCCCTGGTGGCTTGGTGCTAAAGGCTCCGCCTGCAAGCAGGGGCCCTGGGTTTGATCTCTGGGTCATGAAGATTCCCCTGGAGAAGAAAATGACTACCCACTCCAGTATTCTTGCCTGAAGAATCCAAGGGACTGAGAAGCCTATTGGCCATCTCTACATCCCAGTTTTCTCTCCCAACAAATGCCTGTCTTTATCACTATCTTGCATTTGGTCCAATATACTAGTCTCAACTCCACTTTGACTCGAAAACTCCCCATGGCCTCTCAGCTTGACTGCCCTTAGTTAATTGGCTTCATCTGACAACAAGCCAGTGATTCCCAGAGGGATTAGATGCATGGGCCAGTATTCAAGCTAACTTTGGCTATAGCCAGACAACTGCAATTGCCTGAGAGAACAGGATTGAGAACTGGCTAAATGAGATCAAGCCTGAGATCCATGAGCAATAAAAAATAATCATTGCTGTTTTAAGCTCTTATGTTTGGGTAACTTATTACACAACAATAATTGGAACACATTTTGGTATCAGAAGCAAGTTGCTGCTATAACAAAAACGTAAACATCATTACAATTCTGCTCGCAACATCTAAAGACCAAACACAGATTTCTTATTATAAATCACAGTATCACAATCATCCTTGGGTTTGATCAGCAGGCAGAAGCTGGAGGGGCCACAAAGAGCATGCCAGCGATCATCTAAAGTGGCTTGAGAGAGGAAAATGCTAGTGGGAGCTGGAGAAAAGGGGACCCTTACAGGTGGTGGAAAGTTTGGAGACACTACTGTCTGTTGTAATATAGAAAAGTAGGAAACATTTCATAAACATGATTGTTACCAAGTCCAAGTTTGCTCTGCTCGCCGCAAGACAGGTCAATAAACTGAGAGGCGAGGTGGTGAGGCAAGGAACATGACTATTTGGAAAGCCCAGCAGACTGAGAAAATGGCAGACTAGTGTCTCCAAAAAAAAAATTTATTGGGTCTGGATGCTGGTTTATTTTATGCAATCTGAGAGGGAGAGGTGGTGAGAAAATAAGCTAAAAAGGTCATTGATCTTGCAAAGTATCTCCTTAATTGGTCAGCATCAGGGAAGGGATGTGTTCATTTCTTTTCTGCAGCCATTCACAGGTGTGAAGGTTCCCTGTGGCAGGCCATTTTGTACGCTCACAGCTACAGACAGAGATTATAATAATAAAAGCAAAGAAAAGCAAAGGTTAAAGTAAAAAGAAACAGATCCAACATGGAGTCAGAATTTGCTATTCCCTCTTACATGATGATCTGACCAACCTGCCAATTGTTATTGTTCAACTGCTAAATCTGTCTGACTCTTTGTGACCCCAGTGCAAAGAAGAGAGAGCAGCTAAAAAAGGAACACTTTTGGCTTTCAGTTAAAATGTAGAGGGTATGTAAAAGAGCCAGAGTTTTCTGGGTTTGAAAATAAAAGTACTTCTCAGTCCCAGCTTCTCCATAGGGCAAAATATTCTCAAATTAAAATGGCTTTCCAGCAAAGGATGAACATAGTGTCTTTCAATAAGAGCTCAGAAATGTCTAAGAAGGCACCTAGTTAACCGTTCCAAACAGATAAAATGCTTCTAAAGAGCATTATGCTGTATCTCCCTATCTCTTTACATAAACAGTAAGGAAAAAAGATTGCTTTATTTTGCTATTATTTAGAAAATATCTTAGAAAAAACATGTCTAAGATTCTTAAGGGCAGCCTGAAAAGGCATTCATGATAAGAAAGAACTTACAGGGGCCAAAGAGTTCTGTGGTCATGGCTTTTTTCCCCATGTAAGGAACTCTAGGAAATCGTTTAAAAATCCTATTTTTTAGAATCAGTTTGAAGGGGAAAAAAAGGAGATACATAATTATATACATAACAATCTGATATATATCTTTGAGTTCTGTAGGAATTAAGGTAGCCGCTCAGGTGGAGGATGGTAAGTAGATGCTAAGATCCCGGACTGGTCAGAACCTAAGGAATATTGACTTTCCCTGACTCTTGTGACTTCAATCAACCAAAACGAGCTCTGTCAACCTCTGCCCCAATTCTCTGCTCAAGCCCCCTCATGAATATGCATGTACCCTAAGCTTAAAACTTCCCTATTTTTGCTTTGGGGAAGATCCCTGGTGTTCTCCTTGCTGCTGCAAGTAATAAATCTTTCCTTCTCCCGCTCTTTGATTTGGGTATGTCATTTGGCTTCCACATTCACTATGAAGTAAACCCAGATTTCAGATAACAGGCAGAGCTGCAAAGAAACATTGAATAGCAACGGCACCCCACTCCAGTACTCTTGCCTGAAAAATCCCATGGATGGAGGAGCCTGGTGGGCTGAGTCCATGGGGTCGCGAAGAGTTGGACACTACTGAGCGAATTCACTTTCACTTTTCACTTTCATGCATTGGAGAAGGAAATGGCAACCCACTCCAGTGTTCTTACCTGGAGAATCCCAGGGACGGGGGAGCCTGGTGGGCTGCCATCTCTGGGGTTGCACAGAGTCGGACATGACTGAAGCGACTTAGCAGCAGCAGCAGCAGACCCTGATCAAGGAACCCACAATACATTTACTGCAGTGTTCAGATGCCTAGCCCACAGTTGGATATTGGATGTGGAAGACAGGTGGATTGTCTTTTTAATCCACAGATACTCAGATCGAGAAGACTCATTCTTTAAGAAGACTCATTCTTAAATAGCTGTAACTAAGAAAGCACAGTCAATGCATCTTAGTCATACCTGGAACTAAGGCCAAAAACAAAATCCTGGACTTCAAGCCTGAACCTGAATGGCATGAAATGTTTGAGAATCTCGGGATGGAATGACCACATGGTCAGAAGCAGATTGTGGCAGTTTTAAATATGACTTCCAAAATCTTTGACATTCCTGGAATTCCCTCCTTCTCCTCAGTTTTGGCTTGATCAATTGAAAATAGCAGAAGTGGCCCTGGGTCAGTTTTCAGCCCAGATCTTAAGAAATGAACAGTTTCTACTTGTTTCTGTTTCCTTTTAGATCCCACACATCAGATTTTGAGGAAGCCCCAGGCCACAGGGAGAAGTCAAGTGTATCTTCCAGCAGATAACCCACGTAAGATCTCAATCAGCATCAAGGGCTAGACAGGAGAGTAAGAAGGCTTTAAGATGATTCCAGCCCAGTTGATATCCAATCATAACCAGATGACAGAAAATGAGAGAGACACAAGTAGCTAAGCCCAGTTAGGACCCCAAAATACATGAGGTACAAACTAAATGAGTGTTTTTAAGCCACTAAGCTTGGAGTGATTTGTTACACAGCAAGGATATCAAACAAGTCAATCCTAAAGGAAATCAACTCTAAATATCCACTGGAAGGACTAATGCTGAAGCTGAAGCTCTAATACTTTGGCCACCTGATGCAAATAGGTGATTCACTGGAAAAGACCCCGATGCTGGGAAAGATTGAGGGTAGGAGGAAAAGGGGGCAACAGAGGATGCCAAATGGTTGGATGGCATCACTGCCTCAATGGACACGAGTCTGAACACACTCCAGGAGATAGTGAAGGACAGGGGAGTCTGGTGTGCTGCAGTTCACAGAGTCACAAAGAGTCAGACACAACTTAGCAAGTTAACAACAGTAACAATCTATAACCAGAACAAATAATTTCAGTAGTTTATATAATATCAAATTGTTTGAATGTGTGACAATGAGCATAAATAACTTTAAAAATAATAAGAAGTCACTAAAAACTAAATTAAAATTTACTAAAATGATACAATGCTTTGGAATCAGAAAGAGTTAGGTTCAAATCTTTGTTGGCAGGCTTCCCTGGTGGCTTATTGGTAAAGAATTTGCCAGGCGATGCAGGAGACACAGGCTTGATCCCCGATCCGAGATCCCACATGCCGTGGAGCAACTAAGCCCATGCACCTCAATTACTGAGCGTATGCTCCAGAGCCCAGGAGATGCAACTGATGAGCCCACCTGCTTCAACTTTGGCAGCCTGTGTGCCTTACAGCCACGTGCCACAGAGCCCGTGCTCCACAACGAGAGAGACTAGGGCAAGAGGTAGATGGGCCCCCCAGGGTAAAGTGATTAGAGATTCATTCCCTGTGGACTGAAACTCCAAGGGGAGAACAGAAGGACAATTAACAAGAGGAGGCTGGGCCCTGCCAGGACCACATATTTTTCATTCCTGAAGTCAGGAAAACCTCGCTGACCACACGTGCGAGAAAAGCACCTTGGATGCCAAAAGGGAGCTATTATGTTCTACCTAGACTCCTTTCCAGTAAAATCCATCTTGGCTAAGAGATGCATGCACACACATGGGAGGATCCTGAGATACACCAAATACAGACTGTGAACTAGGCAAATCAAAATGATTGGCCAAAGGAAAACCTGAAGAAATACCCCATAAAAGTAATTGAGACTGCCATGAGGGTGTGACTTGGTGACTCTCTCTTTCTCTCCCTGAGTCTGCCCATGTGCCTATCTACACTTACTGTACCTTTTTTCTCTTAATAAATACTTTACTTATTTCACTACTTTTCGTCTTTGTGGAAATTCTTTTCTGCAAAGCCCAGGGCCAGGGCCCTTCTCACTGACCACTGGTCTAGTGGCTAGGATCTGGTGCTTTCACCACCGTGACCCAGCCCAATCTCTGGCTGGGAACCCGAGCCCCCCTCCCAGCTGTCGCAGGCTGCAGCCATCTCGAGATCAAAACCACCACAATGAGAAGCACCCACAACACAGCAACTAGAGAACAGTTCACAAAGCAACTAAGACCCAGCACAGCCAAAAATAAATAAGTAAATAAAATTACTTAAAAAAAAAATCTTAGTTGGCATCCTGTTAGATGTATAACATTAGATAAGTTACTTAGCCTCTATGATTTCCAGTTTCTTTCTCATTAAAATAGTTTAAAACAAGAACACCTATTGTCTAAGGTTGTTGTGAGGTTTAAAATCAGAGAATAAAGGTAAATCCCTTAGCCCAGTATCTGGTACATAGTTGCTCAATACTCAGCTATTTAAAAATGGGGGCAGAGGCCAGGCTGCAGGAAAGCACATATCTTGTAAGTGGGAGGAGGAGGTCCTTAAGCAAACAAAGGAAAGCAGAAACTTTTAAACCGACAGGAAACCATACATTTTGTGTGATAAGGCAAGAGAAGGGGATGACATAGGATGAGATGGTTGGATGGCATCACTGACTCAATGGACATGAGTTTGAGCAAACTCTGGGAGATAGTGAAGGACAGGGAAGCCTGGAGTGCGGCAGTCCATGGGGTTGCAAAGATGATGGACAGGACTGAGGGACTGAACAACAATAACAAAGGGTGATAAGAGTAGTAGACAGAGAAAGGTAGGGAAAGGTGGGGATTTCCTGCATCCAAGTGCAACCTTCTGCTCACTGTGCTCTTACTATCATAAGATTATCCTTACAGGCTAGCAATGAAAACAGTAACAGACTTTATTTTCTTGGGCTCCAAAATCACTGCAGATGGTGACTGCAGCCATGAAATTAAATGACGCTTACTCCTTGGAAGAAAAGCTATGACCAACCTAGATAGCATATTAAAAAGAAGAGACATTACTTTGCCAGCAAAGGTCCACCTAGTCAAAGGTATGGTGTTTCCAGTAGTCATGTATGGATGTGAGAGGTGGACTATAAAGAAAGCTGAGCGCCGAAGAACTGATGCTTTTGAACTGTGGTGTTGGAGAAGACTCTTAAGAGTCCCTTGGAATGCAAAGGAGATCAAACCAGTCAATCCTAAAGGAAATTAGTCCTGACTATTCATTGGAAGGACTGATGCTGAAGCTGAAACTCCAATACTTTGGCCACCTGATGCAAAGAACTGACTCACTAGAAAAGACCCAGATGCTGGGAAAGATTGAAGGTGGGAGGAGAAGGGGACAACAGAGGATGAGATAGTTGGATGGCATCACTGACTCGATTGACATGAGTTTGTGCAAGCTCTGGGAGATGGTGAAGGACAGGGAAGCCTGGCACGCTGCAGTCCATGGGCTCACAAAGAGTCGAACACAACTGAGAGACTAAACAGCAACAAGAAGCCTTACAGGTAAGAAGTACCCATCATGCACCAAGGCTATGACACTTCTGATTTAAGCTAAATAAGGACAAAAATCCCTATTCCCCTTAGAAAAATGGAGCTGGGATGCAAATCAAGGAAGATGACTCTCAAACTCCTCCTTCCCCAGGAATATTTTGCCCCTTCATTTGTATGCCCCTCATAACCAGTTTGCAAAAGAAATAGGATGGCAGCTCCTCACATGCCTGCCCACTCTACCTCTGAGAGTGTTATCTTTGCTTAAATAAGCTCTCATTTTACTTTCTCTTTTTTTTTCCACTTTACTTTCTTAACCTCTCTGCACTGTCTCTGAATTCCTCTCCACAAAGAAAGAATCTTACATTCACTGGGAATATCACCATTGTTACCAACACAATGGATAGATAGGCCTCTGGTAATTGTCAACTACAAACTGGCACTTGCCAAGAGCATTGCCAATGACTGGACAACAAGGGATTTGCCATTTGCCTCTGTGGAGACTGAACCCTGTGCTTCTGCAGCTGTTGACCTTCAGCACCCCTGAGGGAGTTCAGGGTGGAGTGAGGCACTCTGTGACTCAGGGAATATGGTGGGACAGGTCTTAGATATAGTTGGATATTTTTGGGAAAAGATTTTATGATCCCAGTCTCTGCATCTCCTCATATCTAGAAAAGCACTAAGAGATGAAAGGATTCTTCATGGTGACATCAGATCCTCATGACTAGGAGAAAACCTCTTGTAACATAAATGGTTGATTGCATTGGCATTCCCCTTCACCAAAACCTTATATATTGACTTCCCCCCACTACCTTTTCAGAGCAGTCTCTCAGAACTCTCTCAGGTCCTGCTTCCTGGGCTGCAGTTCCCATTTTGCCCCAAATAAAACTTAACAGTTCTCAAGTTGTGCATCTTTTTTAGTTGACATAATGAACAGGCCTTCTCTCATATAAGAGCACTAAGAATTCTTTCAAGTGGGCTGGCCAAGTGCCAATTTGCCTTGTGCAACACTGGTTGGAAGACTCTGGAAATACACAGTCCAAACAGGGCTTAGGCATTTGTTTGGGTCCAGGTGGAAATCATTCCTGAACAGTTACTACTGGAAACAGATATACTTTCTGTACTTGAGCATTGGTGACTCAAACTCCTCCTTCCCCAGGAATATTTTGCCCCTTCATTTGTATGCCCCTCATAACCAGTTTGCAAAAGAAATAGGATGGCAGCTCCTCACATGCCTGCCCACTCTACCTCTGAGAGTGTTATCTTTGCTTAAATAAGCTCTCATTTTACTTTCTCTTTTTTTTTCCACTTTACTTTCTTAACCTCTCTGCACTGTCTCTGAATTCCTCTCCACAAAGAAAGAATCTTACATTCACTGGGAATATCACCATTGTTACCAACACAATGGATAGATAGGCCTCTGGTAATTGTCAACTACAAACTGGCACTTGCCAAGAGCATCGCCAATGACTGGACAACAAGGGATTTGCCATTTGCCTCTGTGGAGACTGAACCCTGTGCTTCTGCAGCTGTTGACCTTCAGCACCCCTGAGGGAGTTCAGGGTGGAGTGAGGCACTCTGTGACTCAGGGAATATGGTGGGACAGGTCTTAGATATAGTTGGATATTTTTGGGAAAAGATTTTATGATCCCAGTCTCTGCATCTCCTCATATCTAGAAAAGCACTAAGAGATGAAAGGATTCTTCATGGTGACATCAGATCCTCATGACTAGGAGAAAACCTCTTGTAACATAAATGGTTGATTGCATTGGCATTCCCCTTCACCAAAACCTTATATATTGACTTCCCCCCACTACCTTTTCAGAGCAGTCTCTCAGAACTCTCTCAGGTCCTGCTTCCTGGGCTGCAGTTCCCATTTTGCCCCAAATAAAACTTAACAGTTCTCAAGTTGTGCATCTTTTTTAGTTGACATAATGAACAGGCCTTCTCTCATATAAGAGCACTAAGAATTCTTTCAAGTGGGCTGGCCAAGTGCCAATTTGCCTTGTGCAACACTGGTTGGAAGACTCTGGAAATACACAGTCCAAACAGGGCTTAGGCATTTGTTTGGGTCCAGGTGGAAATCATTCCTGAACAGTTACTACTGGAAACAGATATACTTTCTGTACTTGAGCATTGGTGGGTATGAAAGTAAACAGGTGAGAAGTGAGCAAGGTAAAGGAGACAGACTTCTATACCACAGACAAGATCAACACTGTACAAATGGGGTCAGTTTCTGAAGAGCAGATGGAGGATCTAGTGTGATTTTACATTAGCTACTCAATTCAGCTGTTACTGAGTCCAAGCTCACTCTGCTTGCTTCACGACAGGCCAATAAATCAGAAACGAGGTGCTGAGGAGATGAATCCAGCTAACCAAGAAGATGGAGAAGGCAAAGGCACCCCACTCCAGTCCTCTTGCCTGGAAAACCCCATGGACAGGGGAGCCTGGTAGGCTGCAGTCCATGGGGTCGCGAACAGTCGGACACGACTGAGCGACTTCAGTTTCACTTTTCACTTTCATACATTGGAGAAGGAAATGGCAACCCACTCCAGTGTTCTTGCCTGGAGAATCCCCAGGCCGGGGGAGCCTGGTGGGCTGCCGTCTATGGTGGGCTGCCGTCTATGGGGTCACACAGAGTCGGACACGACTGAAGTGACTTAGCAGCAGCAGCAGCAACCAAGAAGATGGTAGACTAATGTCTCAAAATAACCATTTTATGGGGTCTGGATGCCAGGTTCTTTTATTGATCAGAGATGCAGGGAGGTAAGGAAATAAAGTAAAAAGCCATTAATCTTGCAAATATCTCAGAATGGCAGGCCTCAGGCAGTGTATAGTGTTAGTCACTCAGTTGTACCAGACTCTTTGAGACCATGGACTGCAGCATGCCAGGCTCCTCTGTCCGTGCAATTTTCCAGACAAGAATACTGGAGTGGGTTGCCATTTCCTTCTCCAGGAGATCTTCCTGACCCAGGGATCAAACCCAGGTCTCCCACATTGCAGGCAGATTCTTTACCATCTGAGCCACCAGGGGAGCTTCAGGCAGGGGATGTGTTAATTTCTCCTTTCCTGCTGTCTACAGTGGACAGGGTTCTGAACAAACGCACTTTAGCTTAACGGTCAGGCAAAGGGCCAGGATCCTCTGAGGTGTACCATTATGTATGATTAAATTAGAAAAGCAAGTCAAAGAAACAGTTCCAACAGGGAGTCATAATTGGCTCTTTCCTGAAACAAGCTAGTAGAACTTCAATTAAATATTGAATTTTCACAAAGTCCTAAAGTTTATGTCACAGAACATCCAAAGCAAGAAGCAGTGGGGCTCATAACATAAGGAAGCTTATGAACCAGTTAGATGTTAATTTAGTCAATCTTAACATTTCTTCACTCATTCCACTTCCAGAATGTGTTCCCTTGCTGATTTCTTTGTCTCAAGTCCCACCTAAGCTGTTACCTTTACCTCTGTCCAAGTAGAGTTTATAAAATATGAGTCTAATCCTGACACTCCCAAGCTTTTAAATCTCTGGTGGGTCCCTGTATTTTGAACAAAGTCCAAACTCTTTAACACGGTCAGAAAAAACTTTACAGTCTGGTCTTCAAACCCTCCAATGGTATCACATTGCTTTGAGTATGTGTTTGTGTGTTAAGTTGCTAAGTGGAGTCAGACTCTTTTTGGCCCCATGGACTGTAGCCTGCCAGGCTCCTCTGTCCATAGGATTTCCAAGGCAAGAATACTGGAGTGAGCTGTCATGCCCCTCTTCAGGTGACCTTTCCAACCCAGAGATCAACTCACATCTTCTGTGTCTCCTGTATTGCGGGTGGATTCTTTACGGCTGAGCCACTGGGGAAGCCCTTGCTTCTAGAATGGAATTCAAATTCTTCCCTGCATCCCGCTAAGCTGCTAAGTCACTTCAGTCGTGTCCGACTCTGTGCGACCCCATAGACGGCAGTCCACCAGGCTCCCCCGTCCCTGGGATTCTCCAGGCAAGAACACTGGAGTGGGTTGCCATTTTCTTCTCCAAAGCATGAAAGTGAAAACTGAAAGTGAAGTCATTCAGTCGTGTCCAACTCTTAGTGACCCCATAGACTGCAGCCCACCAGGCTCCTCCGTCCATGGGATTTTCCAGGCAAGAGTACTGGAGTGGATTGCCATTGCCTTCTCCATCCCTGCATCCTATCAGGTCCCAAATGAACTGGATCCTCTCTGACCTCACCTCTTCCCACATTCTTTCTCCCCTCCCTCATTCAATTCCAGACATACTGACCATCTTCTTTCCCTAACATGCCTCAGAGCCTTTGCACTGGCTCCCATCTCTGCTTAGAGAACTTTTTCCTGAGTTCTTTGCATAGCTGATTCCTTCTTAAACCTTCCGAACCATGCAATCTGTTATGCACACATCAGAATCAGCTGACAAGAATTTCTTAACTGTGTTGCACAGGAGCCATTTCTGACTCTACCCCAGAGAAGATAATGCTGACTCCACGTTGGAAACTGTTTCTTGAACTTGCTTTTCATTGCTTTTGTTACTATAATCCTACATAATGCCTTGCCTCAAAGGACCCTGCCCCTTTGCCTGACTGTAAACTGAAGTGCTTTGTTCACCTCATAGAGAGATAATCTGACCCTACCCACCTGTGTGCAGCTACAACAAAAAGAAGAGATTAACACACCCCTTCTAATAGCTAGACTTCCCTGGTGGCTCAGACAGTAAAGCGTCTGCCTACAACGTGGGAGACCTGGGTTTGATCCCTGGGTCAGGAAGATCCTCTGGAGAAGGAAATGGCGACCCACTCCAGTATTCTTACCTGGAAAATCCCATGGACAGAGGAGCCTGGTAGACTACAGTCTATGGGGTTGCAAAGAGTCGGACACAACTGAGTGACTAGACTTTCTTAAACTTTTTCCAACAGCTAACCTTTCTTAGAGATGTTTTGCAAGACTAAAGACCCTTTTTACTTTACTTCTTCACTGTCTCTCCCTCTCTATTCTGCCTTTTCACTTTGGTTCCTCATTGCTTTTCTCTCTCAGACTCTGTACCAGAAACTAGCATCCAGACCCCAACAAGATGGTTACACTGAGACGTTAGTCTGCCATCTTCTTGGTCAGCAGGCTTTCTAAATAAAGTCATATTCTTTGTCTCAACAGCTCACCTCTCAGATTCACTGGCTTGTGGTGCAGCGAGCAGAGTGAAATTGGACTCAGTAACAACAGCACTTACTATAAGCTGTAATTATCTCACTTCTTTATCTGCAGGCCCCATGAATGCAGGAATCCTATCAGCCAGGGTCACCACATTATCCTCAACTCAGGGAATAGTGCTTAGCATAGCGTATGTGCTCAAAAATTTTGTTGGGCATGAATGAATTCACATTTTCCAGACTTGGAATTCAGACAGCTTAGGAGATTAATTTAAGCAGCAGTGAGCCAAGTCTGATTTTGAAATCTAGGAACTAGACCAGTGCTGCTCAAAACAGCAGGTCAACAAACAACTTGTTACTGGTATAAGTCTAAGGAAGGCAGTGACAGACTGTGCTCAAATGGGGAACAATACAATGCTACCTTCATCAAGCATGTGCGTGATTGTTTAGTCGCTCAGTCATGTCTGACTCTTTTTGCAACTCTATGCACTGTAGCCTGCCAGGCTCCTCTGTCCATGGGATTCTTCAGGCAAGAATATCGGAGTGGTTTGCCATTTCCTCCTCCAGAGGATCTTCTCGACCTAGGGATGGAACCCACATCTCCTGCGTCTCCAGCATTGCAGGCAGATTCTTTGCCATGGAGCCATCAGGGAAGCATGTCGAGCATGTCTTGCTATGAAAAAAATATCCACTGGACCAGAAACAGTGTGCCTAGCAGTGTAGCTGATGTACATTCTGCAGTAAGCTCCTATCACGTTGGAAGTTCTTCACAGACAGGTGGGACTGGCACCCACCTGTGCCCCACACTTAGATTAGCATTAGTCTGGCGACCACACTGAACTCCTTACTCTTCATGTCTTAGCCAATAACTTCCTATGAAGCACCTGGTTTATTCCTTGCTCCTGCTTCCTCTCATCTGGGGCTTGGGCACAGGAAGTGCCTGATCATTTGTATTGCAGATGAAGAGAATATTGAAAAGGTTTTTTCTTTCTTTCTTTTTTTAATCTTGCTTTTCAAAGATAGCAAATAAACATTTAAAAAAAAAAATAATTCCCCAGTTTTGGAATTTTCACGAGGCTCCAATCTTCAGAAAGCTATTCTTGCTGGCTAGCTGGCTAAGCTCTCAGTCAGAGCTCTGATTTCTGAAGCAGAACTGTGCAAACTATTCTTATTATACACACTGGCCTCACAGCCTAAGGCAGTGACAGCTTTAAAAATCTTGTGATGCTGGGGCGTGTCCTCAAGTGCTCTTAATCTGTCATTATACTGGTGCAGAGCTCCCTAACCAGAGCCTGCCCCTCCTCTTGATCACCATGGACTTTCTACCCATGCTTTCTCTTCTAAAACATACACACACACACACACACACTCCACGCCAAGGTAGCTTGCCAGTAAGAAAGATTTGCTCATTCAAATATTCAGTGAGAGCTTCCTCTGTGTGAAGAACCGTCTTGAGTTAAGGATTAAAAGATATAGTCCTTGCCCTCTGAGATCTTTCTGAGCTGAGTGAGGAAGTCAGATGAAATATGACGCAAATAGTATCATGATGCATGCTATGAACAAAAGTCCTAGAGTTTTCTAAGATAGCCAAACAGGCACCCTAGTCTAGTCTGCTTGTGTTCACCAGTAAGAGCAATGTGACTGCTAAGCCACTGCAGTCGTTTCTGACTCTTGGCGACCCTACAGACTGTAGTTTACCAGGCTCCCCTATCCATGGGATTCTCCAGGCAAGAATACCAGAGTGGGTTGCCATGCTCTCCTCCAGGGGATCTTCCTGACCCAGGGATTGAACTCGAGTCTCTTATGTCTTTTGCTTTAGTAGGCAGATTCTTTATCACTAGGCCACCTAGGAAGCCAGAGAGACATTTAAACAAAGAATTAACTATCAGCATGAATGCTCTGTCTTTCTAATAGTCACCAACAAAGCTCTCATGTGTCAAGCACTTTAGATGTAGGAAGTCACTTCATTTTCACAAAGGCTGAAGAACCATTTATTTTTGGGCTTGCCTCCCAGCTTGTGGGATCTTAGTTCCCTGACCAGGGATTGAACCTGCACCTTTGACAGTAAAAGGGCAGCGGAGTCCTAATCCAGAGATTTGAGAGTCATTTTTATTCTCATTTTACAGATGAGGAATCCAAGACATAGAGAGGAAAAATTGCCACTCCAAAGTTTCACAACCAATTAGAGATCAGGACCTAGCCCTGTTGGATTGTGATATCTAGATTTTAATCATTGCACTCTGCTCTAATTTTGAAAAAGCTTTGATGACTACCCCTGCGTAGGTGTCCCAGGCCTGGAAGAGACCCATCTGTAATTAGAGTTGGCCTTGATTAAACATGGTGTTAGGAAATACATGATGGCTCTCAGGCCATATGTTCTTTTCCCTCATAAAGTACAATGATTCACTCCTACTAAATTGCCTTTGTTGCTGATAATTCTTGGTTGTTGGAAGTTTCTAGAAGAATGAGAGTTCCCAGGTTGCATCTGAAGGACTTAAACCCAAACTCATCCAGTCTAATTATTTGTGAGCCAACTTTCTGGATCAGACTCCACGCTAGGCTTGTGGATACTAAGCAGAATAAGCTACAACCCAAGCCCTTGAAGAGTTCATCAGGTATTAAATACACAGGAGAGTAAATGGATCACTATATTATCATGCAATGAGTAGTGAAGACTGAAGCTTGTACAGGGACTGGAAGTAGCAAAGAGGAAGTCTTTCCAAAGGAGGGGATTTCTGGGTTGGGTTTTAAAGTATAAATAGGTGGTCAATAAGAAGTCAAGAAGAGAGGCTATACACGCAGAGCGTTGGGCAGCAGCACGTACTCGGTTTGCTACAAGCAGTTTTGTCTTATCAGAGTATATAGTGAGGGTTGCACAGATGCAAGAGGTTCCCAGCATCACGATGTGTCTTATGTCCTAGAATGGGATTTTATCCAGAGGAATGCACCATGGGACAGGCAGGGTTCTAAGCCCCAAAAATAAAACTGTCTGGTGTGCTTTGGACAAAACTCATTCTGGCATCTCTAAGGAGGGCAGATGGGATAAGGCCAGGCAAGAGGCAGGAAGTACCTTTAAGAGGACAAATGTGAGATGAAGAGGCTGGTGCTCAGGTGAGAGCAGTGAGGTTAGACAGCAAGGAATAGATATGAGGATAACAGCAAAAGGATGGGGTGACTGGCTGATGTGGACTGTGCAGGGGAGAGAGGAGTCCAGGATGACTCCCAACTCTCTGTGTTGGGCAAGCGGGTGGAAGCTGGCACTCGACTGAGGCAGGGCCTTTAGGAAAGTGAGCAGGCAAGAAAGGAGGTGGTAGGAGGATGAAGAGCTCCTATCTGAACTTGTTGAGGCTAATGAACCAGGGGGTGGGGATAAGCAGGCAGAGCAGAGCTCCAGAGAAAGGTACTTCCCTGTTCCCACAAGGAAATACCCAGGAGGACCTGTCCTTGGGCAGGGCAGGAGTATGTGACACCCTAGCTGGGGAAGCCTCTAAAATGCAACCAATCAACTATTGAAACAAGTTGACACCTATGACAAAGCCTGTATTACATCTCCCATCTGAGGAGAGGATGATCCTGGAGGATCAATAAGGCCAAGGCAGAACTCCTAATTTTTCATCCAGTTCCTCCTCATGACCCCTTTCTTTGCAAGTGACACTACCATACACCCCAGAGCTCAAGCCCAAACCCTAAAACTTACCCTTCAAGCCTCCTTTTTCCTTCTCCCCATCCACTTCATCTAATTTATCCTCAACTGCCACTCTGTCTCAAACAGCCCATCATTCTCGATCCCTCATACTGCATTAGTATCTTCATAGCATTTATACTGTCTAAAGTGAAAGTCCCTCAGTCATGTTCAACTCTACACAGTCCGTGGATTTCTCCAGGCCAGAATACTGGAGTGGGTAGCCACTCCATTTCCTTCTCCAAGGGATCTTCCCAACCCAGGGGTCGAATCCAGGTCTCCCACATTCCAGGAGGATTCTTTACCATCTGAGCCACCAGAGAAGCCCAAGAGTACTGGAGCGGATTGGCCTATCCCTTCTTCAGCAGATTTTCCTGACCCAGGGATCGAACTAGAGTCTCCTGTATTGCAGGTGGATTCTTTACAAGCTGAATTATCAGGGAAGATCCATACTATTTAAATATACTTTCAAAGTTATATTCTCGAACATANGGATTCTTTACCATCTGAGCCACCAGAGAAGCCCAAGAGTACTGGAGCGGATTGGCCTATCCCTTCTTCAGCAGATTTTCCTGACCCAGGGATCGAACTAGAGTCTCCTGTATTGCAGGTGGATTCTTTACAAGCTGAATTATCAGGGAAGATCCATACTATTTAAATATACTTTCAAAGTTATATTCTCGAACATACTACTATATAGCAGCTTCCTTGTTTACTGTCTATGTCCCCCAGTAGGGTATAAGCTCCAGGACAGTTGAGGCTTTGTCCTGATCTTCACTGTATCCCTCACTGCTAGAACTGTGCCTGGCACACTGTAGGAGCTCCATAAACAATGGTTAAATGAAGTTCTTGATTGGAGCACTTCTCTCCCTCTTTGCTGCCACCACACTGATTCAAGCTCATCCTCCCCCACAGTTCCCAGAGTGCTCTGGGAGTTCCCTACTCCACTACAGACTTGGTAACTGATTCTACATAGGGCCAGGGGGATGTAGTGGAGAAACTTGAGGTGATCAGTGTTTACAAGTCATGGCACGTCTCTAATCCACCCATTTTTCACAAAGCAGCCAGAGTAGCCTTCTATAATCATAGGTCATGTCACTCTCTTGCTTAAAGTCCTCCAGTGGTCCTCAAGGCCCAGCAGACCCACGTCTCCAACTCCACTTCTGATCACTTTACTTCTTGCTCTCTACTCCCCACATTCTGCTTCTGTCTCTCCAACCAAAACTACCTTCAGCAGCATCCACAACTCTGTCCTCCTGAGCAATTTACAGGAATCTCAGCTCATATGCCATCTCCTCAGAGGAGCCTTCTCTGACCATCCAAAGTATTCTTCTGCAACCCCAGGCACCCTCCAGCACATCATCCTGGTTATTTCCTTCACATCACTTATCACAGCATATTCCTGTTTACTGATTTAACTTATTGTTTCTCTTTCTCTTACCACCCCCTCAGCCAGCATGTACTGCAGTATTCAGAACATAGTCAAAACTCAATTAATGTTTGTTGGACAGAACTGTTTCCACTATCATGATGGTGATTATGGTGATGCCGATGACGCTCATACAAATGATGCTCAGCATGGTGAGACGCTGGTTTGATTCTGTAGATTCAAGGACTGACTGGAGCTTGTTCTTAACCATCTAATTAGAGACAGAATCCATTGTTACAAGCTTGGTCTGGGCTTTGAAGCTAGAATGTGTGTGTATTTGTGTGTATGTGTGTTTTCTTCATACCACATAATCATCACTAGCTACCACCTACCACCTGTCTCCATGGAGACACACTCATTAAAGCAGGATGAGGGTGTGTCAGGTCTCCTCTATCACGCTGCATCATGGGGTGGATTGTTTTCGGGAGACAATACATAGGGAGACAGGAAGTGCTCAGGTCAAGAACTTCTCTTGGGGGCTTTCCTGGTGGTCCAGTGGTTAAGAATCCGCCTTGTAATATAGCGGACACCAGTTCAATCCCGGGTCTGGGAATATCCCACGTGCTGTAGGGCAACTGAGCCCTTGTCCCACAGTTACTGAGCCCAGGCTCTGGAGCCCAGGAGCCACAACTACTGAAATCCATGAGCGCTACAGCCTGTGGTCTGCAACAAGAGAAGCAACCACAATGAGAAGCCTGTGAAACATAAGTAGAGAGTAGCCCCTGCTCGCCACAACTACAGAAAGCCCGCGCACAGCAACAAAGACCCAGCACAGCCAAATTAAATAAACAAATATTAAAAAAAAAAAAAAAAAGAACGAATAGGTAGGACCAAGAAACTAAGCCCTGGTGGTCCAGAGGCTAAGGCTCTGCACTCCCAACAGGGGCCCCGGGTTAAATCCCTGGTCAGGGAACTAGATCCCGCATGCAACCACTAAGAGTTCACGTGCCACCACTAGAAAGTCTACNTCGCAGCTCCTGCACTTACTCTGCCAGGATGGGTGCTGAGGACACGCTAGGGAAAAGAGAAAATGCAGTGAACCCGACAGCCGGAGGGAGGGATTGGGGCCGACAGCCGAAGGGGCTGCAGAAGACTCTGGCCAGAAACTGAAGTGACGTGACCTGTCAGTTTCAGTAACACTGGAGAAAACCTAAAAGAAAAAGAGTGGAACTCATCTCCTATCACTCCTAAAAAAGGACATATGTTAATGAACTTTAATCCAGAGATGGAAGAAATCTCAAACAATTGTTTCATTTTACAGATGAGTAACTTGAACCCAGAGAGGAGAAAGGACTTTCCCAGGGTCATACAGAAATTCCAAAGCTGATCTAAGACTAGAATTCTACTTGTATTTGAAAGTCAGTGTTTTTCTCACACGTGACATCACAAATGTAAGCCTAATGTTAAAGCTAAATTAAACTAAGCCATCCATGTGTGGCCACAGAAACTAGCAAAAGCCTGTATCCAAATTCCTATGACTCTCATTTCCAGCTCACTTTCCTTCTGGTCCATGGGCAGCCTATCACAAGGCAAAGGTGTCACTTCCCCTTTGACTTCCAAGCTGATGCCACCAAATAAGGCACAAACCAACGAAGGATGTCTGTTGGTAGACAACAGAGTATGCACACTAGACTTAAGCAGACAGTGAATCATATTAGATAGTGAACACTCCTTGGAACCATGTCAAACCAGAAGTCACAGCTCTCACTAAAAAAAAAAAAAAAGTGGGAAAACAGGACTATTCAAGCATAAGAGAATTCTGTATAGAATGGGGTAACCTCCGGGGTGCGTGTATGTGATGGGGGGTGGGGTGGGGGAGGTTAGTCTACTACTCAAGGTTCTAAGTTACCAGGTCACATATCTGAGAGCTCAGAAAAATGTATCTACTAAAAATACACATAAAAATATATTTCTAAATAATAAACGCGGAAACAGGGATCAAAATAACAAAACATAAGGAACTGCAAAGCACCAATTAGACCTGGAATCCAATTCTAAGTAATTACCTTGGACAAAGAGTCTAGATATTTAACCTTTCTCCCTTATCTCTACAATAAGCATAATGATGGTAATAAAAACACAGTCATCCTTTGTTGATCACTTCCTATTGGACAGATAATGAGGTAAGCATTTTACATGCGTTCTTCCATCTCAGTCCTCATCCCTATCCTATTTTTTAGGGATCATTATTCCCAATGAGAATCGAAGAGATGAAGTAATTCGCCCAAATTTATAATCAATTTGTAGAACCAAGAAGTGAACAAGTTTGAATTTTTATCATTATATTTCAAAGGGTGATAAGGATTAAACTTAAGTTAAAATTTAAGTAAGAAAAGAAACTTGTAAAGTGCTAGCTCTTCGTATGTGCTCCCTAAATGATGGTTTGCCTTCAGGCCGGCGCCCTGCCCCTGCTTCAGTTCTTATTCACAATCCTTGTCATAATCTCCACAAAGAAGGTGCAGTAAGGCTCAGTCCTCCATTGCCAACTCTCAAACCATTTACTGCCACAGTCACTAAATTCCTGATCAGCTAATTGGGGGAGGAGAGGCCAGGAGAAGACCTTCCCCCCCAAGCTGTCCCTCCCCATTCCAGAGGACTCAAAACCTAGAAGGCACAGGGGAAGGAGTGCAAACAAGGGCACTTTTTTCTCCGGGAGCTAAGTCTTCCCTTTGGA
Source organism: Cephalophus harveyi (assembly GCA_006410635.1). NCBI lineage: Eukaryota > Metazoa > Chordata > Mammalia > Artiodactyla > Bovidae > Cephalophus > Cephalophus harveyi. The sequence continues at coordinate 286,876 of SJYT01040319.1, forward strand.
AGAAGGGAGCTGAGGGGACATGGAACCACAGCAAAGGGTGCGTTCTCTGCAAGTGACAACTTCTCAGATCCTGTCTCTTCTTCAAAATGATAAATAATTGCACACACTTCACAAAGATACTGAATTAAATAGTTCCCCAAAAGTGCTTAGCAGAGTGCGCATGACTGTTGGTAGAATGGTTATTGAATGGTAAACATTCAGTAAATGGTACTTATTAATGTTATTGCCATTACTATGACTACCATCAGCATCCCAACTCCAGCATTCGAAGTGTCTATTAAGCCAGCGGATTTCTTCGTGAATGACTTTAATTTACAAATGTATTCACCGGCATTTTTAAACAGCGACTCTAGAGCCCTGTACTTATAGCGTTTTCTCTGCCACCCTGACCACATTTTCTGCCTCCAGGGGAAATCTGCAACTTGCAGGACTGCCATGACAGTACCAGCAAAGAGTTCTTTCTCCTCCTCTCTCCACTGCCGGGCGAGGCTAGAGTTGGACTTCCGAAGCCCGCCTACATCAGTCTCCATTGGTTGCCTTGTCGCTGGCGTGATTAAAGCCCCGCCCCCTTCTCTCTGGGCCCACTCTGAGGCCACCTCCGGAAGCGCAGGGGCCTCGGAGGAGGGCCCGCGATGCATCCTGGGTTTTGTAGTACACCTGCAGGACTGTAGCCTGAGAGTGGGCCCTCGCCACATGGGAAACTACAATCCCCAGCAGCAGGGCGAAGAGCAGAGAGAGGTGGGGGCTCGCATCACGTGGGAACTGGGCCTGGGCGGGCTGGTTCTCAGTGCGGCGGCGGCGGCGGCTCAGAGGACGGGGGCCTTTTGTTTGGAGCGGCGGCGGGGCCCCGGATCGGCGAGGCCGGCGCCCTGCCCCTGCTTGCTCGGTCCCGGCCGCCTCTCGCGGGGGTGGGGGGGCCGCCCCTTGGGCCGGGCCTAGCTTTAGGCGCCGCCGCCCCGCCCTTGGCCCGCCCAGCCCGGCCCGAGGGGAGGAACCGGCCCGGCCTCCTCGCGCGGCCCAGAACCACCTCTGGAGTCGCAGCTACTGCCCTCCGCGTGTCGGACCAGAGGCTACCCCTCGCCCCTCAGGCAGACGCCATGAAGATCAAGGATGCCAAGAAACCCTGTAAGATGGGGGTTTGGGTTCGTTGGGTTGGGAGAGCACGTCAGGCCGCGTCTGGAAAGCCCTTGGCTGGGCGGCCTGCTTCGAAACGGGTTGCTCCCGCCGGCACCGCGCGCGGGATGGGGGCGGAGGGATGTTTTCAGCACCCGGTTCCAGGCTCTCTTCCCATCCCCCTAAGCTCAGCTGGCGAGAGCTTGCCGCCCCCCTGGCCTTTTCTCGCACTTCCTCCTGAGATCTGGGAGGTGCAAGCGGGAATTTTTGTTTCGGGGTTTGGCAGGCAAGATTAGAGCTACCAGTCGGCACTCCCAGCTTCCTCTGAAGTAAAGCTGCAAACTGGTAGTGACGGCTGTCAAATTGCGCGGGGACATTTACAACTTTTTTTTTTTTAATCTCTGTGTTTTTTTGATTGTGTCCTTTGAAATCCACGGTTCCTGGGAGTTGTCACTGTTGTTATAATTAGAGCTTTTAAACACAGGTGCGTGTAACCTACCGGTGGGTGATTACCGTAGTGTGCTTTTATTTAGAATGACAAATAGTTCATGGTTATTAAAAGAGCAAAACTACCGGTATTCCCGCCACTCAGAGCAGACCTCTAAGAATGTTTTGGTGACTACTCATAGAGATTTTTTAAGACTATAGAGCATGTACTTAAAAATTTTTTTCCCCATATTTAAAGAGTAGGTCGCTTTTATTTGCTTCCTTTTATTTTTAGACCATTTAAAACTTATATAAATGCCTTATTTAATCACTCAGCGATTGTCATACTTGAAATCCATTCTTCAGGGCCACTAGGAATACGGGATGCATGCTTCTGTCTTAGAATTGTATTGGTATTTTGCCATTTTACAGTGTCGTGTGATTCTCCTAACAGTTCTAGGAAATCTCTTGCTGTAAAAACGGAGCACGATCTTGCCTTTTACTGCCCCTCCGGTTTTTTAAAACCTCTGTGGAGAGTCAACATTCCGAAGCACTCTGAAATCTGCTTATTGTCATTTAAATGTGAGATAATTTAGTTTTAATTTAATGCTGAGGAAATTGAACTTACTGGGCACCAGAGTAACTTTTCCGAGGCTGCACCGACCTACTCTTTGATAAATGAGGTTCGATGCCCTCGGCCTCCTGACTCATAGTCCTGCGTTTTTTTTTTTTTTTGCACCTGTAGGGCATAGTCTGCATACTTAGGGAAGCACAAACCTTTCTGATCTGGTAGTTTCTGCCAACTAAAACACTTTTTTTTTTTTTTTAATGTTTATTTGGCTGCTCTGGGTCTTTAATTGCCGCTGGGTCTCAAGTTTCCCAACCAGGGGTTGAACCCTGGCCTGCTGCATTGTGTGAGTACAGAGTCTTAGCCACTGAGCTACCAGGGAAGTCCCCTAAAACATTTTTTAAACAATGATTTTTTAAGTAGATAAAGAGTTCTCCTTCATTAGTGTATCAAATAGTGATGTGAAGGCTTTAATGACAGTAATTTAGAAACACTTCTAATTTAACATTTGCTAAATCAAATGAATCTTAAACATACTGTAAAGTACAACAGTTGGTTGGACATCTTTCTTCAACACATAGGTTTTCGCAGCTTTGTTTTAAAATTTCCATTTAGGAAAGTGGGTTTAACCATGACAAGCATATATTCTGACCCTGTGGTATTTTATTTTTGCCACAACAAGTTTGATTACTTAGATTGGGCAAACTTGCAATCAGGTGTGGATACCATCTCTGTCAAAGGTGTTTCATATTTAGCAAAGATGATAATTTAGGGTTTATAAAATAAACAAGTTGAGGACTAATACCTATTTTTGTGTGTTTATTTTTTTATTTTATTTTTTAACTTTTTGTAGTGGGGTATAACCCACTGAGAAAGTTGTGGTAGTTTCTGGTGCACAGCAGAGCAGCTCAGCCATTCTGCCCCAAACCCACCTCCCATCTAGGCTGCTGCATAACATTGAGCAGAATTCCATGCCCTATACAGTAGATCCTTGTTGGTTATCCATTTTAAATATAGCAGTGTGTATGCGTCCATCCCAAACTCCCTAGGAATCCCTCTCCCTCTTCCCTGGCAACCATAAGATCACCTAGTTTTTTAGAAGTAATTTACTTATTACTACGTTGTGGTACATTGTGAGACCATTAATTATGCTGAAAAATTCAGTTAATATGATTTAGAAGCCTGAAATAACATTTCCATTTTCTAATATGTGGAAGATGACTCTACTGTCTACTCAATTCTTTACAATAAAAATAAAGAACATCTTGTTTTTGTGCGATGGTAAAGAAAGTATTTCAACTATGAACTGTTGTGGATAGATAGATACATACATATATATATATATCTGGAAAGTATTATTTCTTTTCTTTGTTTTTTGGCCCAAGCTGCGCAGCATGTGGGATCTTAGTTCCCAGACTAGGGATGGAATCCTTGCCCCCTGCATTGGGAGCTCCGAGTCTTAAGCACTGGACTGCTAGGGAAATCCCTAGACAGTATTTCTGATGTTTCAAACCACTCAGGTTAGCTAAAGAAAGATTTATTTTGTTTTGTTTTGGAGTTCTTGTGTAGGGCTTCTTTCTTTGATTATAACTTCAGTGAGCACCTGGTATGTAAGGCATTGTGTCCATGCGCTGCGTTGTTTACTCCTTAGAGGGGCACTAAGAACACATAGTGTGTGTCTCATACTAGTTAAGCAAGTGACTTTGGTGTAGCACACTTTCTTAACAGTTAGATAAGTGTTAGAAAACATTTTTTTTTTTTTTTTAATACATCACAAATAATATACCAGCTTATAAACCACATGCATGTATTTAAGCAGAAAAGAAGAAAAGGAATTCATCCTCTAGATTGTATAACTAAAGGATGAGCATTTGAAATTGTGTATTTATTTAACTCCAGGGGAAGGATGAAGTGAAACATTAATGAAAATTTTTTGCTAAAACCAAAACGGTGGCAATATTTGCTTTACCTTTACTTGTGCTCTTCACTCTACTTAAATAATAGGTAATAAAAATCTCAACAGAGGTGGTCCTCTGTATCTCAGCTCACATAACTTTCTAAGTTAGGGGTCAGCCTTTGTTTTGGTTGCCTGTATGGCATGCAACATGATTAGCAAGGTGATAATAAAAGTTTTATATATAAAGGAATTCCCTGGCTGTCCAGTGGGTAAGATTCTGGGCTTTCACTGCTGTGGGCCCAGGTTCTGTCCCTGGTTGGGGAACTTAAGAGCCCATCTGCTACAGGACAACTAAGCCCACACCCCGCAGTAAAGACCCAGTACAGTACATCCTCCCTGCCCCCCGCCCTCCACCCCATTTATATACATATTATAATGTGGTGCAGTGTAGGTTTGTATGCATGCTTTGCTGATCCAAGCAGTCAGATACCTGAAGGTTCTGTCAAGACCAGAGAGAGGCATGTAGCATATGCGTGCTGTTTGCTTCTGTGTAATTTGGCCTGTTTATAAACTGAGTCACTACTTAGGAAGAATTACTTCAAATAGATGGTAAGGTGCAGTTGAAGGTGATAGTTTCTGATATCCCCTGAGATGTAACTAATTTATCAAAACGGGGGATATCTTCTGAAGCTTGTCTGAGGAATTATAATACTGAAGCTGTGAAAATGGTTTATTTTCTTAGTCTGTTTTAAAACAGCACTTTTATTTGGAATGATTCTTGGGAAGAGTGAAATGCCTTTTATTCAAGAACTTGAGCCGAATCTGGAATTTATTAGTGCACGTATCCAGTTTAGAATTTTGTTCCTTAAAATAATCCACTAATGTTTTGAACATTTTCAGGTTTTGCCTCTCTTTCTGCTAAAGAACAATTAAATCTAATTTGACATGGTATCCCTTTGGGCTACAATCTGCATGTGGCCAGTCGCAATTAAATAGCTCTTTAATGCTTCTCCCCTACCCTTACCAACACTTAACGAAAGACCAAACATTTATTTAGTTAGTTTTGGCCACACCAAGCAGCTTTTTGCTTTGCTTGGTTCCCCACCAGGAATTGAACCCTGACCTTGGCAATGAAAGCTGGGAATCCTAACCAGTAGGCCACTAGGAAACTCCTGCACAGCTTGTTGGAAATAAACAGTCTGCCCTTGTGGCTAGAATATCTTCTGTTTAATTATCTGAAAAGACATTCAGTTTTCTTCTTTGGCATACATAATTTGCCTGGTAGGTAGCACTCTGCTTAAAGTGGTTCTGGATATTTTTGTTACTTATGGGGGACTGATAGAGCAGTTCTCCTGGGCTTAGGTCAGAAATAGAGTAGAAACTCCTGTTTTTTGGAGGGTCACATAAACAGATGTTGAGAGATTCTAGGAAATGCTCAAAGACTGGAGAAGGTAATATTTGTTTGCCATCATCAGAGGAGTTATTTATAGATAGTGTATTTTGTTCATTAGATGTGTATTTTGGTTCTTTTTTTTTTCCCACCTTGACAGTGGAGAGTTTTATTCCCGAAAGAATGAGAAATGCTTAGGCTATATGTAGGAAGTAGGATGCTTTTACACTGTAACCTACTTTTAACCTGTCCCTAGGCTAGAAGCAACAAAACTATTGATAGAGAGATTTGCCTGGTTTCTTTAGAAAGTGATATTTTTCTTACCTCTTGGAACTATCCGTAGGCCTGTGGTTGTACTTTGTAGTGTATATTGCAAGTAAATAAAGTTTAATTTCGTGGCCATTCTCCCTCTCACTTTGGTTAGTGACAGAGTAACCAGCTTAAATATTTGCTTTAATGGCACTGGCAATTAGATCACTTACTAGAATGGAAGGAATGGATCATAATTAAGAACATATATTTTCTGTATTCTGATTGCCTCCTCCATACTTTTTGAATGGTGATTGCTTCTCTGGCAAAAGGAAATAAATTCTAGAACTCTGCTGAACTGAAGGGATCTCTGTGCAGGAAAGCAGGGAGCTATCATGTTCTAGTTTGTATGTTATGGTTACTAAAACGTCATGATCTGCATTATAGCGTCTCCAGTTACCCCTCCTTTAAGAGCTGACTCTATTTTTTTTTACTGATTTAAGATGGCCTCCATTGCTAGCCACCTGACAAAACTGAGAAAATTTAGTTTCTTCAGCCTCTGAGTTGTTAATACAAATCTATAGGTGACAAAAGCATAGTGCCTGCATAGAGAAATGTATAGAACCCTTTCTCATTGAATTGATGTTCCCGGTTTCTAATGGTACACTCATATCAAGTAAATATGAATGCTTAAGAAACAAAGTAGAATTTTAGAGGGAACTACTTATCCTTGACAACTTATACATAATGAACTGTTAAATACCTGCTGTTAGGCATTTTGTAATCTGTGTATCTTAATTATGAAATTAGTTTTCATTCACTGTCATGATGATTAAGATCCCAGAGAAGACAAGGAGACCTTAAGGAAACTAAGGTTTTGACAGGTTAATGGTTTTTCCAGTGTCATACAGCCCAGTTAGTAAGAGTACCAAGTCCCAAATCCAGATGATGCTACCTACCCAAGTGTGCCTGTCTCCAGGTAGGTTTACCTTCAACTTTATCAACAGCTAATTTTCATTAACCAGAGGCCCTTAAAGAAGCCTATTTTAAGTTTAATGAGCAAAGAAAAAAGGTTCTTATAAGAAGGTTCTTTTCTCTTAGGTTACTTGACATGATTCTAGACCAATTTTATTACATTAAAATCTTTTTAGAAACATTTTCAAAAGGTGATGACATATTACTAGTAAGACAAAATTGGTCCTGTTTTTTGTCTTAATCTCCTGGAGCACATGATAAGTATATAATAAATGAAATGCCTACCTGTGACAGGTGTGCGATGTATGGTTTTTGCCATACATCAGCATGGATTATCCGTAGGTTTACATATGTCCACTCCCTCTTGAGCCTCCCTCCCACCCCTCTAGGTTGTCACAGAGCAAGAATTAAATGGTCCTTGGGATCCAGGAATCCTAGGTTTCAGGGTTTTTAGAAAATGCACAGAGTAACACTTTGAAGGGAAAAAGGTGAGTTGTACATGGAAGATGTGTCTTACCTCATAAATTGACTGAGTGGATGGTTCACAGTAAATAATGTTTGTGGCTAATTAACTAGTTCCTAATTTGTATTTCCAAAATCAAGATATATATTTTTATTTTTTATCCACAGCTTTCCCGTGGTTTGGCATGGACATCGGGGGAACTCTGGTAAAGTTATCATATTTTGAACCTATTGATATCACAGCAGAGGAAGAACAAGAAGAAGTTGAGAGCTTAAAAAGTATCCGGAAATATTTGACTTCTAATGTAGCATATGGATCCACTGGTATTCGGGATGTACACCTTGAACTGAAAGATTTAACACTTTTTGGCCGGAGAGGGAACTTGCACTTTATCAGATTTCCAACCCAGGACCTGCCTACTTTTATCCAAATGGGAAGAGATAAAAACTTCTCAACATTACACACGGTGCTATGTGCTACAGGAGGTGGTGCTTACAAGTTTGAAAAAGATTTTCGCACAGTAGGTATTTCACTCAGAGGCACAAATTGATACCCGCTCTCTTCAATTTTTAAAATATGAGGCTTGGTTTCTGTCTGGTATGTTCCTTGGACTGGTTCTCTGTGCTGATACAGAGGAAATATATATTCTTGACTTGCCCCCTTTTTTTTTTTAATTTTTGTTAGGATATTTGCTTTACAGTGTTGTGTTGGGTTTTGCCATACATTAGCATGGATTACCCATAGGTACACATATGTCCACTCCCTTTTGAGCCTCCCTCCCACCCCTCTAGGTTGTCACAGAGCACCAGGTTGAGCTCCGTGTGTCGTACAGCAAATTCTCGCTGGCTATCTATTTTACATTGGCATGGTAAAGAATCTGCCTTCCAGTGGAGGTGATGCAGGAGACACGGGTTCGATCCCTGGGTTGGGAAGAACCCCTGAAGTAGGAAATGGCAACCCACTCCAGTATTCGTGCCTGGAAAACCCCAGGGACAGGAACCCGGCAGGCTGTGGTCCATAGAGCTGCAAAGAGTCAGAGGCGACATCACACACACAGTGCACATGTTTCATTGGAGCTTTCTCGGTTCTTCCCACCCTCTCCTTCCCCAGCTGTGTACACAAGTCTGTTCTCTATATCTGTGTCTGTATAGCTACCCTGCAAATAGATACATCAGTACCATTTTTCTCGATTCCATATATATGCATTAATACATAATATTTGTCTTTCTCTTTTTGACTTAGTTGACTCTGTAAAACAGGCTCTAGGTTCATCTGCCTCACTCAGTTCAGTTCAGTTGCTCAGTCACGTCCGACTCTCTGCGACCCCATGAACTGCAGCACGCCAGGCCTCCCTGTCCGTCACCAACTTCCATGTCCATTGAGTCGGTGATGCCATCCAACCATCTCATCCTCTGTCATCCCCTTCTCCTCCTGCCCTCAATCTTTCCCAGGATCAGGGTCTTTTCCAGTGAGTCAGCTCTTCACATCAAGTGGCCAAAGTATTCGAGTTTCAGCTTCAACATCAGTCCTTCCAAAGAACACCCAGGACTGATCTCCTTTAGAATGGACTGGTTGGATCTCCTTGCAGTCCAAGGGACCTTCAAGAGTCTTCTCCAACACCACAGTTCAAAAGCATCAATTCTTCGGCACTCAGCTTTCTTTATAGTCCAACTCTCACATCCGTACATGACCACTGGAAAAACCATAGCCTTGACTAGATGGACCTTTGTTGACAAAGTAATGTCTCTGCTTTCCAATATGCTGTTTAGGTTGGTCATAACTTTCCTTCCAAGGAGTAAGCGTCTTTTAATTTCATGGCTGTAGTCACCATCTGCGGTGATTTTGGAGCCCAGAAAAATAAAGTTAGCCACTGTTTCCCCATCTATTTCCCATGAAGTGATGGGACCAGATGCCATGATCTTCGTTTTCTGAGTGTTGAGCTTTAAGCCAACTTTTTCACTCTCCTCTTTCACTCTCATCAAGAGGCTCTTTAGTTCTAATTCACTTTCTGCCATAAGGGTGGTGTCATCTGCATATCTGAGGTTATTGATATTTCTCCTGGCAATCTTGATTCCAGCTTGTGCTTCCTCCACTGATCAAATTCGTTCCCTTTTATGGCTGAGTAATATTCTATTGTAAATATGTACAACTTATTTATTCATTCATCTACATGACTTATTTTTGATTGGAGCATTTTAAAACATTTATACAGTAAGTAAACATTGGCCAGAGTTGGGCCTGTTATACATAATATTTGGTGAAATCCGGTAAGCTTAGGAACTGCTACAAAGTTACAGTAGACATAGACTCCAGTGAATTTGGTAGTGTGCAAAGCGAGATATAAATGGGGCTTGAAATATTTTCATATTATTATTCTGTGTTTGCATGGATTTTTGAGTATTAATCTAGTCATCTCTCCTAAGGACACCCATCTTCCCAGACTCCAACTGAAGTCTGTATGTTTTGATTAATAGACACCTGAATGAAATTCCTACTACCCCTTTCTTTCTTGTGTTTCATATCATCAACCCCACCACATTCCAGTCTTGAAGTGGTGGGCGGTGAGGGTCATTTGGATGTGGCAAGAGGATTATGCAAGCATTGATTTCTGTGCTAGTAGGGGTTTGCCAGACTTCCAGTCCTTCCCATTAGAACAAAGATTAAAAAGTTGATACTTAGATTTACTGAAATTTGTTTTTCTTGAAGATATGCACACTGCTGCTGCTGCTAAGTTGCTTCAGTCGTGTTTGACTCTATGTGACCCCATAGATGGCAGCCCACCAGGTTCCCCCATCCCTGGGGTTCTCCAGGCAAGAACACTGGAGTGGGTTGCCATTTCCTTCTCCAATGTATGAAAGTGAAAAGTGAAAGAGGACCATTTAAATAGGCCTGTGAATTTCTCAAATTCATGTAAGAAAAATCTATTAATAGAGCATAAAGGATCACTTATATGGCTCACAGAAGTGAATACCTTGTAATTTGGGGTAGCTTAAAAGTCTATAAATTTTTACTAAAAATTTTTACGATGAGTAGTACTGATTTGTATTCAGTTTATTGAGTAATCTGACCATAAATTTCATGATTTGAAACCAGTTTGTTTGGATGTGTGATACTTAATGGTTGCCAGTATTCTTGCCAAAAGGAGTGTCCTTGAAGCCACCTCTTGTCAAGCCATTGGAAATACTGGTATCCAAATTACAGAGTTTTAATTTTTCTTAAAAGAAATATTAGTATTTTCTAGTGATGAGGTTTTATAATATTTGTTTTTGTTGGTGTTCAGTCATTTACTGAGCTAGTATTTGAGCATCTAGTATTTGTTAGGTTATTGTGCTAGACACTGAGAACTCAGCTAGGAATAAGACACAGACTAGGCTGTCAAAGTACAGTTTCATGGACCACATGGTTAAGTGAATTACAAACAGAAGTACAGTGCATCATAATTAATACTATTGCTATGAAAAGAGATGCCATGGAAACTGAAGGAGGATACCTGATAAGTATCCTCAGGAGTGATACCTGATAAGTCCTTAGAGAATGGGAAAGCATTATCAAAGCTGAGATCTTTTATAGCAAATATAATCTACTCTTTACTAACCAAAAGTGAATTTAATAATTTCACATTAGTACCAAAACTGTAATATAAAGATAGGAAATTAAGATATAACTGATTAATTTTGTATATCAGTAAGAGAAGTAGGTAGAGTCTCTGGTAGGGTCACACGGAAGGGCATAATGAAGTAGTTAGATTTAGATGCTTGTGTGGACATAGATGAGGGGCTCAGTGGTAAAGAATCCTGCCAGTGCAGGAGACGCAGAAGACACAGGTTTGATCCCTGGTTCAGGAAGATCCCTTGGAGAAGGTAATGGCAACCCACTCCAGTATTCTCACCTGGAAAATCCCCTGGATAGAGGAGCCTGGTGGGCTGTAGTCCTTGCCATCACAAAGAGTCGGACAGGACTGAGCAACTAAGCACCCACTTATGCATGTACATAGATCTTAATTTCTAAAGCCACATATGCTAGATTGATACAGCCTGGTTTATTAAGTTGCTCAGTCGTGTCCGACTCTTTGCAACCCCATGGACTGTAGCCCATCAGGCTCCTCCGTCCATGTGATTCTCCAGGCAGGAATCCTGGAGTGGGTTGCCATTTCCTTCTCCAGGGGACCTTATTGGGGAATCAAATAGTAAGTGGTGTTGCTATTGTGATGTAACTCTCCAAGATGCTAAACAACACAAGATAAAGTTCCAAACAAAAGTGCAGCACTTTACACACATAGATAAAACACTTGTTTACATAGACTCAGGTTATCAAAAACATTTTCCTACTACTGTCTAAACAAAAATATCTGTCAGAAGGTTCAAAGATAATGCAGAAAAAGGGTTAATTCTTTGTTTTGCACAACTGCCCGCCCACTCCAGATATCTGGTACCCCACCCAAGTCCCTGCCCACTAAATGTTAGTTTGATTCTTCCCTACTCCCCATCTTGGTGAAAACTAAAATGTCCTGACAGATTTCCAGAATGCCTCTAGAAGTAATACTAACACTCCTGAGAACGACTGGACTAAATGAAGCCCCTGAGAGATTTGGGGGCTTCAAAATCTCTTATAAAAGAAAACAAGTAAAAACGCTGGGATTGTAGCTGGTTTTGAAGTTTTGTGAAGTACATGAAAATTATATAGTTAAGTATTTTGAGTGCTATCCTTTGTTCACCTTTTAAAACTTCTTTTGGGGTTTGTTTACAGATTGGAAACCTCCACCTGCACAAACTGGATGAACTTGACTGCCTTGTGAAGGGCTTGCTGTATATAGATTCTGTCAGTTTCAATGGACAAGCAGAGTGCTATTATTTTGCTAATGCCTCAGAACCTGAGAGGTGCCAAAAGATGCCTTTTAACCTGGATGATCCCTATCCGCTCCTGGTAGTGAACATTGGTTCGGGAGTCAGTATTTTAGCAGTCCATTCCAAAGACAACTATAAACGAGTAACCGGAACAAGGTGGTAGCATTTTTGTTCTTAGAGCAGCATTCATATTGTTTATTCTTAGAAATTGTGAAATCTGTCTGTCTATCTATCTATCTATATATATATGGTAGCTTCATCAGAAAAAGTGTATTGTGCAATAGCTAGAAATGTAGATATGTAAGTAAAAGTTAGAGTGTTGCAGATAGACCTGTTTTATAAGGCATGTGTGTAGACTTAAACTAAAATCATGAAATGTTTGTATTTGGTTAGTGTCAGTTGTAATTAAAATTTCCATAATGAAGCGTGAATTTTTATCTGGAATGATTCCAATAATACTTTTATTTTCCAAAACATTTTTCTCATTTTTATATAGATATATTTAAGCCTAAATTTTACCACATGCTTATTTGATTCATACTTAAAATACAAAGTATTTGGGGTTTCCCTGGTGGCTCAGTGGTAAAGAATCCACCTGCTAATGCAGGAAACATGGGTTTGATCCCTGATCTGGGAAAATCCCACATACTGCTGAGCACCTAAGCCCATGCACCACATTATTGAACCTGTGCTCTAGAGCTTGGGAGCCGCACACCAGAGCCCATGCTCTGCATCAAGAGAAGCCACCACAATGAAAAGCCTGTGCACCACAGCTGGAGAGTAGACCCCACTGTCCCCGCTGTGGTGTTGCCCATGCAGCAACAAAGACCCAGTGTAGCCAAAAATAATAGTTGTTTTTCTTTTTTTAAGTTGAAGTATTTAGCAACCTTGTAATTAATTCAATAGGATGAATTTAACATGAGCTCTTACCTGGTGGCTCAGATAGTACAGAATCTGCCTGCAATGCAATTTAGAAGAACCAGTTCAATCCCTGGGTTGGGAAAATCCCCTGGAGAAGGGAATGGCTACCGACTTCAGTATTCTTTTCTGGAGAATTCCATGGACAGAGGAGCCTGGCAGGCTACAGTCCATGGGGTCACAGAGTCGGCCATGACTGAGCACCTTTCACTTTCTTTTCTATAATACCTGAAATACAGATGTGAAATGAGATTTTTAAATTTACCTTATGATTCTAGTATGTACTTTATCAGCTTAAGGAAACTTGAGGAAGATAGATTTTAGGATTCTTAAATTAGGTTGTTTTGTGGCAGCGAGGGTGTGGGAGTGGAGAACACTTTATTTTTTGGCCTCTCGGTATAATGTGAAATCTTAGCTCCTAGACCAGGGAACAAACCCACGGCCCCTGCTTTGGCAGCACAGAGTCTTACCCACTGACTGCCAGGGAAGTCCCCAGAAAAACTTTTTTCAATATAGTATGCCTATTTGAATGGTACTTAAATTTAATTAGTACTCTATTTCTATGGTGACTGAAAATCTACCTCCATTATAACTCTATGCCAGAGAATTACAGGCAAGTATTACCTACTTAAGTCAATTCAAAAAGATAGAAATTCAGTCTGTTAACTAGATTCCAACAGTGATTCAGGAGTAGAACCTGTTAGAAATTCAGCTGAGATTAAAGGAGCAAAGGTTTTGATTTTAAGGATTAGAGAAACATGATTTCATTTTATGAGCATATTCAAAGAGTATTAGAACCAAGTTAATTTCTGTCTTTAAATGATCTCACTGTATTCATTTCAGAGTCATATAAATGTTTGTGTATTGACTTAGAGTTACAATTTTCCTCCTTTTAATTTGTGTGGTGCTTTTTTTAAGTGCTCCTTTTTCATGCATACAGAGACATGCGTTTTCAGCAGTTACAGTGTGCGGTGCCAGGTGAAGACATGAGACACAGAAGGTGTCCCGTGTCATGTCGTTTCCGCAACAGGATTTTTTTCCTTTGGTTTACTCTTTGATAAGTTTGTTTTTGCTTTGCATTTTTCTTCGGTTTAGTAAATGTTTTCTATTCATGTGTTTAATTGAATGAGTGAGTGCTCCATCCTTTTATACTGGAGAAAGAATACAGTGTGTAAATGCAACTTACCACATTTTGTTTGTTTTCTTTAGCCTTGGAGGGGGTACCTTTCTGGGTTTATGTAGCTTGTTGACTGGCTGTGAAAGTTTTGAAGAGGCTCTTGAAATGGCATCGAAAGGTGACAGCACACAAGCTGACAAACTCGTCCGTGATATTTACGGGGGAGATTATGAAAGATTTGGTCTGCCTGGTTGGGCTGTAGCATCTAGGTAAGTTTAACATTTACATGGTAATTAAGCTTGCTTACTTAGTTTTTAGAAAGCAGTGTATCATGAAGTTGTAAGGGGCCTTCCTTTTACCCAGTTCAGTTATAAGTTTTGAACATCTGTGTGATTTCAAAATTAAATTTACATTACAAAGTCTTCCCTCAGTGCACTGTAGGAAACTTTATTCATTCTTGAGTATCCTTCCAGTGTTTCTCTATGCAAATACAAATATGTATCCTTATCCTCCTCTTATAAAAGGTAACTTTTAGAATAAAACGTTAAAATACCATTATATAGCATTTTATAGCATACCATATACAGTTCAGTCCCCTTACCATGGTTCTGCACTTAGACAATCAGCCATCCTCAGATTGAAAATATGTCCCGAAAGTTGCAAAAGCAAAATTTGAATCTGCTGCGCCTAGGCAGCTATTTACATAGTGCTTATATTGTATTAAGTAATATGGAGATGATGTATATATATATAGGTTATTTGGAAATACTACATCATTTTGTACAAGGAACCTGAGCATCTATTGATGGTGTCCAAGGAGGGTCCTGGAGCCAGTCCTTCACGGATAAGAGGGATGGTTGTATTGTCTGTAACGGTAGTATTTCCTAGTCTGTTTGCCTGCTCCCTTACCTCTCTCTTTTTCCTTCTTTTTCTGCCTCCATCTTCCTCTTTGTTCTCCCTTTTCTGCGTCCCCTCCTTCTTCTCTCTCTTTTTTATGAATAGCTTCATGGTATTTGATTGTGTGACTATCAGTTTGTTGTACGTTTGGGTTGTTCCTAGTGTTCGCTATGTGCAGTTCATTGGGTCATTAAGTAACTTTGTACATGTATACCTTATTTTGCACATGTGTAGATTTATCTGTAGGCTATAGTTCCAAAATGTATGAGATGTTGCTTGTTAATCAGCAGATTTGATTTTGTTTTTCATTTCTCTACAGTTTTGGGAATATGATTTATAAGGAGAAGCGAGAATCTGTTAGTAAAGAAGATCTAGCAAGAGCTACTTTAGTTACTATCACCAATAACATTGGTTCTATAGCACGAATGTGTGCTGTTAATGAGGTAAGTTTTTTTAATTACGTGAAAAATATGAGTTGGAGTTTTCTGTACATGTAGCGGGATTCTTAAGGAGGCCTCTAGGATTTAGACCTCTTAATCCATTAAATCCCAAGGTACACTAATATATATGTTACCTACCCAACTGTGATACTTCATTTAAACAAAGTAGCAGATCATTCAAATCAGAAATTAGGACAAAGAAATATTTACATTTATCCAGCAACCTTTTCAGAAATATATGCCCTAAATATCTTGAAATTGTAAAACAGAGATTCCCCCTAAACAGTAAAACATTTTGAGGCAACTAAATATTGAAAGTGTGGGTTTTCTTTTTTTCTTCCTGTTAACGTTGCATTTGATTAGTGGCGTACTTGGAGGTTTTCTTGCTGCCCTCGGCTTCTTTACAGTGCTGCCTTGTTGCATATGGATCAAGCAGCATTGTACAGGGCTATGAAGGCACTGAGGCTTGCTCTTCACATGACGTTTGAGTGGTGGATACTTACAAAAAGCATGTACTGCTGGAGTTACCTCATAATTGGGTTATTTTTATTTAAAGATTGTACAATTCTGCCTTCATGCAGTAGGTGTATCTGCGCATTTAGTTTTTGTAAATATCAAATATGTTGTAAATGAGCTGGAAATTGTACTTTATGAAGGAGTTCTTCATTTGTTCACTGTTTTGTTTATTCATTGAATAAATATTTGCAGAGTATCATTTGCCAGGTATTATTATGGGCACTTGAGGTAAATTAGTGAAGAAAACAAAAATCCCTGACTTTGTGAAGCTTACAGCTGTTCTAGTGATACAGTAAATAAGTAAATTGCTTAGTATTAGGTAGGAATTTGGAGAAGGAAATGGCAACCCACTCCAGTGTTCTTGCCTGGAGAATCCCAGGGACGGGGGAGCCTGGTGGGCTGCTGTCTACGGGGTTGCACAGAGTCGGACACGACTGAAGCGACTTAGCAGCAGCAGCAGCAGCAGGTAGGAAATGCTATTTTTTAAAAAGGGAAAATTAGGGACTTTCCTGGAGGGTCAGGGGGTTAAGACTCTGAGCTTCCATTGCAGGGAGTGTGGTTTCAATCCCTGGTCAGGGAACTGAGATCCTACATGCCAGGTGCAGCAAAAAAGAAAATTAAACAAGTTAAAGAGAATTATGAGTAGACCAAAGACTGGCAGAGGACAAATTACTAAGTAATTAGGTAAAGGAAGCCTTTGTTGAAAATGTGACTCTTAGGCAAAGATTTGAAGAAGGTGAGAGAATCATGGGTGCAGATCTTTGGGGATAGGGAGGCTCCAGGAGAGAGAACAACTGTGCAAAGGCTTGAATTAATCCTCTGAATTATTCTAAATTTAAAATCAGAATTCTGTCTTTTAAGTTTCTTTATAACAGTGTAGTAAGTTAGTTGAGGGAGCTACCAGCAGGTGTTTTAACCTAGAGTTGGGAAATATTTCACTTTGGGGGGCTAACAGTAATCTGGGACCTTTTTTATTAGCTCTTACAGGTCCATTTTCCCTGACGAATTAACAGTAATCAAGGCCATACTCCACAAGACACCAAGTCACAGGTTCATGAAATAGTGTGTTTAGTTGCTCTGTTACATCCAACTCTTGTGACCCCATGGCCTATGGCCCACCAGGCTCCTCTGTCCATGGGATTTTCGGGCAAGAATATTGGAGTGGGTTGCCATTTCTGACCCAGGGCTTAAACCCTCGTCTCTTGCATTACAAGCAGATTCTTTTACCACTGAGCCATTTACCACTTTACCACTGAGTTCAGTTCAGTCGCTCAGTCGTGTCCAACTCTTTGTGACCCTGTGGACAGTGGCATACCACACCTCCCTGTCCATCACTGACTGCTCGAGTTTACTCAGACTCATCTCCATTGAGTTGGTGATGCCATCCAACCATCTCATCCTCTGTCGTCCCCATCTCCTCCTGCCCTCAATGTTTCCCAGCATCAGGGTCTTTTCCAATGAGTCAGTTCTTCGTATCAGGTGGCCAAAGTATTGGAGTTTCAGCTTCAACATCAGTCCTTCCAATGAACACTCAGGACTGAGCTCCTTTAGGATGGACTAGTTGGATCTCCTTGCAGTTCAAGGGACTCTCAAGAGTCTTCTCCAAAACCACAGTTTAAAAACATCAATTCTTTGGCGCTCAGCTTTCTGTATAGCATAACTCTCACATTCATACATGACCACTGGAAAAACCATAGCCTTGATGAGACAGACCTTTGTTGGCAAAGTAATGTCTCTGCTTTTTAATATGCTGTCTAGGTTGGTCATAACTCTCCTTCCAAGGAATAAGTGTCTTTTAATTTCATGGCTGCAATCACCATCTGCAGTGATTTTGGAGCCCCCCAAAATAAAGTCTGACACTGTTTCCCCATCTATTTCCCATGAAGTGATGGGACCAGATGCCATGATCTTTGTTTTCTGAATGTCGAGCTTTAAGCCAACTTTTTCTCTCTCCTCTTTACTTTCATCAAGAGGCTCTTTAGTTCTTACTTTTCCCTTTGCTTCTTTTCACAGCTATTTATAAGGCCACCTCAGACAGCCATTTTGCTTTTTTGCATTTCTTTTCCTTGGGGAGGGTCTTGATTCCTGTCTCTATGGATGGAGTGTCATGAACCTCCATCCATAGTTCATCAGGCACTCTATGTCTATCAGATCTAGTCCCTTACATCTATTTTTCACTTCCACAGTATAATCGTAAGGGATTTGATTTAGGTCATACTGAATGGTCTAGTGGTTTTCCCTACTTTCTTCAATTTAAGTCTGAATTGGGCAATAAGGAGTTCATGATCTGAGCCACAGTCAGCTCCCAGTCTTGTTTTTGCTGACTGTATAGAGACTGTATTGAGCCACTGGGGAAGCCAATTAAGGGCATAGTTTACACTGTTCACAAATTCAGTATGCAAAAATGTATACTCTGCTCACGCGTGTCTGCTCCCCTAAAAAAAAAAAATGTATACTCTAAATATATTATTGTGAGAGTAGATACAGATGTTCTGGAAATTCAAACATTGCTTTCTCCATCAGTGATTTTCTAATCTTAGAGGTACCTAAGGAACCAAATTAATGAGTGGAATCTTAGACAGTGACATGATGGGTTACACTGGGTACAGAGAATGCTGGAACCCTGGGGATTGGATGGCTATGCCAGTATTCCAGTCAGTGTTATCTCCAGTGCTATAGATAAAGTTCTCATATCATTGCTGAGCATAAACTGCAACATGCTGACCAAGTTTACAGCTTTTTTAAAAAATTAAACACCTCTGCAATACTTTCTTTGGTTTGTCTCCTTTTATCTCATCAGTAATGTTTCTCCAAATTACTTTCTTTGCTAAATGTATTATTTATAGCCATTTTCAAAAACAAGTCTGTCTCTATATCATTTAGCTAGAGACTTTCTAAAACATTTCTGTTTTGATTAGGCTTTAGTTTTTAGAGCAGATTTAGGTTCACAGCAAAACCGAGTGGAAAGTACAGAGTTTGCGTTCAGCCTTGACCCCGCAGATGCGCAGCCTCCCCTGCTGTCAGTGTCCAGCATCAGTTTGGGACGTTTGTTGCAGTTGGTGAACCTACATCGACACTCACTGAGAGTCCATAGTTCGCTTTTGAGGTCACTCTTAGTGTACATTCTGTGAATTTTGACAAGTGTAGCGACTTCTCCTGAAATAATTTTTTAAGTGTTCGGAATTATGAAGGCATATACCAGGAATGTAGAAGGCACTAATAAAAGGTAGTAATTGTTTATATTTGTAACTAGAGCTCTCATCTGTATTGTATTGTAAAATCTACCTGATAATTCTTTTTTCAAGTTATTTTCCTTCTTCTTTTCTTTTAGAAAATAAACAGAGTTGTCTTTGTTGGAAACTTTTTGCGTGTCAATACCCTCTCAATGAAACTTTTGGCATATGCACTGGATTATTGGTCAAAAGGTCAGCTGAAAGCATTATTTCTGGAGCATGAGGTATGATATGAAAAGTCAAGTTTTGTGAATTTTAATAGCATGCTTTTGTATACAGGTTTCGTATATTGTTCCTTGCCTGGTACTTTTAAAGTAAAGTATAAAAATGTGATTTACCTGAATAGTGTATGGTTCCTGCACTTCAGTTGCATTAGGGGGTGGGGGTCACTGAAACCTGCAGGCATCCCTTTAGGATGAGAATCTCACAGTTCTGACCAAGAGAGAACAGTGTCCGATCTGTGAGCTCATTAAATTCTGGGGCTGCTTTTGTACTTAGTGGATTTGTTAAATTGTTTTGTTTTTTCTCCCTGAGAGAACAGATGTTAAATATGAACAGTAAAAAATATATATAATTTAGTAATGAAAATCTCCTTATTCCGCCACCACAACCTCACTGCTACCTCCGGAGGTAACCTCAACCACTGTTAACATTTTTGAAGTTCGTTCTTCAAGATTTTTTTTTTTCTTTCAGTACATCCAGTTAATTTCTGACCTGACCAAATATCAGTTCACAAAATGCTTTGAATTATGTAAACTTACCTTGAATTAGTTTGTTTCTGATCAGTTACTTTATTAATCATCTTCATAATACAGATTTTGAGTATCTGTTCTGCTCTCATGAGCTTCCATGTGTCATTGTCATAGCTCTTACTATACAGGTCAGAACGGGCACTCTTGTGCGGCTCCACCTGGCATGCCCTATGCTGTCGGAGTGGCAAGCAGAGCCCAAGGAACTTTCTTCAGGAAAAGCTAGGAGAGCACAGAATTGCAGTAATAGTCCAGGAAGCTTTAGTATCTAGAAGTCACTGTTTATGTATTTCAAAGGTCTATTATCTTGAGAATACAGGCTTTAAGAAAAAAAATTTTTTCAGTAGCTAATAACAGATTGGTAGCTTTCTTCTTTTTTTTTCTTTAAGTGTATAAACATTTGTTAGACAGTTAGGGAATTCCCTGGTGGTTCAGTGGTTAGGCTTCTGAGCTTCCATTGCTACAGGCACAGGTTTGATCCTGATCAAGGAACTGGGATTCCACAAGCTGTGTGGAGCAGCAGCCAATAAATAAGCTTTAAAAAAAAATAAGTTGTCCTTTTATCCCATAAGAATCTTCAGGATAGCAGAACATATGGCTTCCTTAGGGTGTGAAGAAAGCCACTGCCTTTCTTCACACCCTAAGGAAGCCATCCTTTTGAATTGATGTTCTTAAATAGATTATACCAAACATGTGTTTTTAATAATGGTTAATAATAGTACATGCTAATTTAAAGCTGCACTACATGAATATTTGTTTTTAAATTATACAGGGATATTTTGGAGCGGTCGGCGCACTTCTTGGTCTGCCAAATTTCAGCTAAAGTATCAGGTTTATCTCTGCTAACGTCATTCAAGAGGAACTGAAAACCAGAGGCGGCATTATTACTGAGTTATTTTTCACTGGGAACCAAAGGATAAAAGAGTAGCACTCTTCCTGTTGATTTTTAAATGTCAGAATGGTAAGCTGCTAAATGTTGCCATGTTAAAAAGAGAGCTCCAGTAACATGAAATATTTCTAATTGGATTGCTTTTCTTTCTGTATATAGACAGTGTTAAATCCTTAAATGCAATACAGCCTCTGATGATTGAGCTTCCTCTCAAAAAGACTTTCTATTTATTTTATGTAGCCAGCATTGCAGTACTGTATGTTCAGATATGAATCTTAAAGTCTCAGAAATGTTTCACTCATGAAAATAATTCATTCTGAATATTTGTTACAAGCCTGTTCTGTGTGTGTTTTGGTTACTAATACATGGATAGTAACATACCCTGTGTGGAAACTTATTGAAATGGCAATTAAAGATGATCATTTTTATGTGATTTTAGAAATGTTAAGGAAATATTAAGTATTCGTTATTGTTTTCCAAACATATCTTCTCCCAAAAAGCATGTTTATGTAATCTACCCCCAGAAGTATAACCTCTTTCAAATGCCATAATTTAATTGAAATACTGTTGTTAAACATCACCCGGAATTTCAGAGTGAACTCTAGGAAATCACCACATAATTGGTGATACTGCATTTTTGTATTTTGATTATCAGTACATTTACATGTTTATCAGTACATTTAAAAATGTTTTTTAATTGGTGGCTTAATTACTTACTTGAAAACCTGTTCGTTGAGGTCCCAGGATGTTTCAAATGGGGTGTAGTTTATGTGTATTATAGGGTTCTGTGCTCTTTCTACACCACATCTATCTTAGGCCCAGAGTTAGCCATTTCTGTTTAATTATGTCTGAAGCATCAAAGGTAAAGACTTTCTTCTTTTATGAGCAGCAACAAAATCATTTATTCTAAATGGGTGTTACAGAAATCTAAAGGACAGTGGTTTTGAAACTGTGGGAATCTGAGGCAGTATTGCAGAATTATGAAAGGATCATTGTATATTCTGGTAATAAAAACATTATAGTTCCAAAATTTGTATATCCATTTGCCTTGTAATTCTCTATTTTGAAGCCATTTTTAAATAATGTTATAAATTTTTTCAGATGTTTACTTTTGCAGTAACATTTTGGAGATCCAATAATAGTTCAACGAAGTTTTCTGAGACTGTTAGTGATGATTTTAGGTAGTTGAAAGACTTGGGGAAATTGGGAAAAAATAATTCACTTCCTTAAATTACATCTGGATGTAATCTGGATGTATTTTGAAAATCTGGATGTACTTTGAAGAGCTTAAAACTTGTTTATAGAAAGGAAGAAGTGTTACAGTGTGTTTTTATAGTACAGTTTTGCTCCATAAAGAACAATTTTCAGTTGATTCTCAAGAGTGCTTGATAAAGATATTTCTGAAGTTTTGCACTCAAATACCTAAAATTCAGTTTTTCTTTCTCTGTAGACATGAACATATAAATAATAGTAATGTTCAGAGGGGAAAGCATGTGAAGGTCATTTTTAAGAATTTAATATTTGGAACTTTGAATTCGTTTCAGTGGTCATTTTGAAAGTCTACAGTGATTAAACATTTTCTACTTAAATGTTTCCATTTTGTGACTAGATATTTCAGCCAAAATCTATCTGTTTATTTTAGAATTTTGTGATTTGGGCATCTGTACAAAAGGTTTTGCTTTTAAATGATAGCTTTAAGTTTTACACTTGTGACACACTATATGTTAGCAGTTACAGGTTTGGGCCTGTCTTTAAAAAGGAAATGGAATGATAAAAGTATATAAATTTAATTTGATCAATACTTTGGTTACTTTGGGACTATGATTCATACTTTTTATCTTGAACCCGAAGCTCTGCCTGCTGAAATGCATATAAAGTGAACGACTTGGCTTTTCTCTTGTATAGTCTAGAATGACTGGAATAACTAATAAGTATTTCTAATAAGAACATAGGGTTGTGATGAAGGCTGCCAAGATTCTAGTTTTTTATTACAATCCCAAGAAAATGCTTGTAAGCATACAGTGGTAAATAGGTTTGGTTGTAATCCCAGTCAGTTTAATGTCTCAGAGCTTCTAAGTACTTGAACAGTGCTAATAGAAATCAATATGAGAAATCAATGTCTAGTAGACACATTTAAAAAATAAAAAGAAACAGATGAAGTTCTTTTAAGGTATGTATTTTTATTTAATATAGTGTATGTTATCATTTCAACATGTAATACATTTAAAAAGTCATCTTGAGTTTTTAAAGGATTGTTGCTACGTAGTCTTGAAAGTCAGCATATACTTCACACTTAGAGCAAACCTCAGTATAACCTGTTTCAGGTTTTCAGTAACCACATTTGAGTAGTGGTTACTGTACTAGTGTAGTTTCTGGAACTAGCTCTTAAAATTATGAATATGGGAACCTAATTTTTAAAAAACAAGAAGAGGGAAAAGAAGTACCTTGTTTGGCCTAGTTTATTTTACTCAGGCTGTATTTCTGACCATTCCAAAAATTACCTTACATTGTATCCTGCCATCTCATATAGTATGAATCATTCTTCTAATGATACTAATAAAATCACCCAAGACACATGCTGACCGTCCTCATCAGTCTGTCAAAATGTGTATTTCCTTCACTGAAGTAAATGTGATGATTCCACTGTCTTAAACTCCCCCCTCCCCCCGCCACCCCTGACATCTTGTGTAACTGAACTTTGAGAAGCCAATTCTAAACAACTAAAAACAGACCCTTTTAATTCTTCATTGAGTTCCATACACACAAAGAGAATCATGTTTAAAACTTTTGTGTTTGATTTTCATTTGTAAGCCCCGGCAATAATATTTGCAAATGCAGGGAGCACTGTCAGTTTGTTTTGGGGCTGGGTAAAGAGCACAAGGTCTTGAACCTTCCACCACCACTACCAGCATCCCTTCCCACAGAAGATTACTTTTTAATTAGACTTGGAGAATTAATGGCCTTCTCTTCTACACCCTAACTTCTCCCAAGATGGTATACTTGTAGACCTCCTTGTTTCTGCACATGGGTGTCCCTTAGTCAGCTGCTGTAGTTTAAATAGGTGGACTGTTAGTTTAGATAAAGTTAGTGCCATTGCCAGTGATACACGTGGTGTCTTCACGGTCCTTCTAGAGGTTCAGATTGTTTGCCAAATGCTAGACTTTATAAAGATTCCTGAGTTTTTTACCTTTGTGTACAAATGTGTTTGTTGTACTTTAACTACCAGTTCCTAAAAGACCATTTCTGTAAGAAAAATTATGTAGCTTAAAGGGAAGAGATTTCTTCTGTGTTCAGCGGTACTCTTGCCTTCTAAGAGCAGTCCACCACATCTTGCCTTGATTTCTAAGATTACACCCTTGGGTGGAAAGTTTAGCGAGGCAATAGTTTCCAAATGTCCTTTATAACCACTCTGCTGATTATATGCAAAGTTTTTTATATCTTGTTTATTTTTTTTCTGTTGAGCACTTTATGCTTTTTAGTCTGTTGCATTTGAGAGTGGTTTAGAAATTTTTTCTCTTCTGAAAGCCATGTAAAAACCGATAAAGGATAATCACTAGAAAAATGAGTATGTGTTATTTTGTATGTAGCTCATTTGTTTTATGGTATGTATAAGCAAAATGTTAGAAATGTACTGCATTTTTGTAATAATACTTTTGACCTTAATATTAACATGGTTTGTCATGAAACGTCTCTAATGTCCTATTTTCCCAATAAGGTTGATTAAGGTGTTTTATTCTAATATGGAAGGAATTCAGCCAACTTTGTTTCTGTCATGAGATAATAATCTCAGAAAGTAATGTGCTTTATCTATATTACTGCCTGTTTTCAGTATTTGAGACAGTTGCTTTATATTTCTACTGAGCCTAGTAAAGGATTAGCAAAGGCTTCAAAAAATGAGTAATTTTTTAAGATATTTTAATAACCTATTGAAAATAATGGTTCCATGAAAAGTAAACCACCCCATCTTTTCAGACATAATTTTTTTGTAATTTATTTTAATTGAAGGCTAATTACTTTACAATATTATGGTGGTTTTGCCATACACTGACATGAATCCACCATGGGTGTACATGTGTTCCCCATCCTGAACCCCCCTCCCACCTCCCTCCCCATCCCATCCCTCGGGGTCATCCCAGTGCACCATCCCTGAGCACCCTGTCTCATGCATCAAACCTGGACTGGCGATCTGTTTCACATATAGTAATATACATGTTTAAATGCTGTTCTCTCAAATCATCCCACCCTCGCCTTATCCCACAGAGTCCAAAAGTCTGTCCTTTACATCTCTGTCTCTTTTGCTATCTCACATATGGGGTCATCGTTACCATCTTTCTGAATTGCATATATATGTGTTAATATACTGTATTCATGTTTTTCTGGCTTACTTCACTCTGTATAATTGGCTCCAGTTTCATCCACCTCATTAGAACTGATTGAAATGTATTCTTTTTAATGGCTGAGTAATTCTCCATTGTGTATATGTACCACAGCTTTTCTTATCCATTAGTCTGCTGATGGACATCTAGGTTGCTCCCATGTCCTGGCTATTGTGCTGCGATGAATATTGGGGTACACGTCAGACACAAAAATTTTCAGTGATTTCCACTTCCAAAAAGTTTAAATGTGTTATCTGTCTTGTGTCTTCAGTGGGTGTGGGATCATAACTTGGCATTGTGTTAGAAATGGCACCAGGCACTGATGTAACTTCTTTGAATGTTATTTTATTTGTAAAATGAGGGTTTGATTTGTTAACACTGGGGAATGACTGGATGATCATCAGGATCCTGAGAAAGATAGTTAGTTGCTCCATTCATGGAAGCATTTGAGATGACAGCATTTGAGGTTGTTCAGCTATGTGGTATCATGTTTTATAAAGTTCATTTTATTTGTATCTGTTAAGAGATACTAACTTTTGGATTCTCACCAATAGAATGGTATTAGTTCTGTTATTGCCTGTAATGGCCAAGTAATAGATACACCTTAAAGTACTATCAAGGGTTTATGTATATGTAAACTTGTGTGTATGTGTGTGCTTTAATCTGTAAAGCTATCTGGGATTTTATTGTGCTATAACTTCAAAATTATATGGGCATTATTAGAACTTTTACATTGTACAAAGAGAAACATACCACTAAATTTATGGATGTTTGAATGTTAGATACATTTGGGATTTTCTTCAGTAATCCTTTTCTTTAGTGTAGACCCCCTGGACTATAACCCACTAGGCTCCTCTCTGTCCATGGGATTCATACTGGAATGGGCTGTTATTCCCTTTTCCAGAGGACCTTCCTGACCCAGGGATCAAACCCAAGTCTCCTGCATTGTAGGCAGATTCTTTACCATCTGAGCCACCAGATTTTTGGTCATTGTGAGTGGATACAGATGTGGGATAAACCCCTCCTAGAATTATTTATTGCTTTTGTCAAACACAATTCATAGTGGGATTTATAAAGTGAAGTGAAGTCGCTCAGTCGTGTCCGACTCTTTGCGACCCCATGAACTATAGCCCACCAGGCTCCTCCGTCCATGGGATTCTCCAGGCACGAATACTGGAGTGGGTTGCCATTTCAAACACAATGTTAATTACCTGTGAGTTGAAATATCATGGATTATAGTTATCTACATCAAATATGATAAAGACCTAAAATACCTTTATCTTTTGGATTACCGGAGAATAATCAGACTGGACATGTATCTCACATTTCCGACTTAATAAATGTAGCAATGAGTTGATTTTGGGACTTCAGGTACTACAGTTGGTACTGAATGATGTGTTTGAGAGGAAGTCAATTTTTTTTTTCCTTAAGAAAAACCCCTAAGTCTTAACATTCTGGCGCTCTGTGTAGTCAAGAGGTTATCTCTGTTTTTAGATTTCCAGTCTTTTTTTTTGCTGTAGCTGCCAGTAATTTTGTGTTTAAAGAACTAATGAGGAATATATTTTTCAAAGGAGTGAATAAAGTTAAAATTCAAGATTTTGAATTGTATAAATATGCAACTAAGTTTCAAGATATTACTGTTTTTCTTTTTTTCTATTAACATCTTTCATACATTGCAGTGCTTACAGTTTTCAATACCTTTCAGAGAAAACATTTCCGTTTTGTATAATTTGTGGAATGTACATCAATAATGCAGATCGTCTGAGATTATTTTAGCTATACATCGTATCTGAATCATGGCTCTCATACCTAGCCAAGTAGGTAGTCAGCACAGGTTTTAAGCCATTTAGAAATCTACTACTTTTTTCTGAGGTGCCCTTTTTAGTTTACATTTAGAAACAGAAGATAACTATGTAGACCTAACATCATATTCTGGTCTCCTTGTCCCAAATAGAATTAATGGAATATGGATGTAAGTCAGGTTAAGATGTTTTGTCATTTTTTAAAAATACATTGTGTGCTCTGACTTTTTATTTGAACTAACGTGAAATGATACAGTGATTTGACTTTTTAACTGAAGTTGAATGGCACTTGTCTTAATTCTGTCCACTTACAGAGTCAAATCATACCTAGAATATGTTTAATTTTACTTATACAAGCCATTTCCATTTCAGTTGCCTTATTCTGTCTATTGCATTGTTCTTCCCAAGTCTAACCTCTGTTATGTTGAAATTATTCTAACACTGAACCTGTGATGTAAAAATGTATGATGTGCTACAAATTTTATTCATAATAAACTAAGTTATAGCCTATTGTAACCTATAAAACATTTCTTGTAAATCATCTAATTTATTTTTTCATTTATGTACAGTTTATGTAAATTTTAAAAATATTTGTTGTGATCTGTTCTATAAACATTCCCTTTTTCTTTTCCTTAAGTTTTATCTGCATGAAGGAAACTTGGGTTTTGCTTGTTGCATTAATTGGCCATTAAGCTAACTTAAGTACTCTACCTTCTTTTCATTATACAAGCCATTTCCATTTCAGTTGCCTTATTCTGTCTATTGCATTGTTCTTCCCAAGTCTAACCTCTGTTATGTTGAAATTATTCTAACACTGAACCTGTGATGTAAAAATGTATGATGTGCTACAAATTTTATTCATAATAAACTAAGTTATAGCCTATTGTAACCTATAAAACATTTCTTGTAAATCATCTAATTTATTTTTTCATTTATGTACAGTTTATGTAAATTTTAAAAATATTTGTTGTGATCTGTTCTATAAACATTCCCTTTTTCTTTTCCTTAAGTTTTATCTGCATGAAGGAAACTTGGGTTTTGCTTGTTGCATTAATTGGCCATTAAGCTAACTTAAGTACTCTACCTTCTTTTCGGTAGTTTAACTTTTTCTAGTTTTGTTCTATTCTAAATAAACGTTAAAATCATGCTTTTTATTTCCTACTTTGCAAATAAATTCTCTAAGTTATTTACCATGTTATCTTTTTGTTTCTTTATTTTAGTTATTTTACTCCCACATTTCTACTTCAATTAAATACAAGGTTTTAACTGAAATCAACTACAAAGGTCATCTGTAGTTGAAGGCTACATACATAGTTTAAGTGTTTCATTCAAAATAAATTTATTCCAGGAGGGAAAGAAAGGCCTTATGTTGGCTTTTATATGTATAGCTGTATACATTTTGAAAGGAAGACATCTCTTTTCTGTTGACATGTTCTTTAAAGGCTTGTATTGTGTATTGAATATGGTTAATTTTTCTGCACCTAAAAGTTTTGATAATCTATGCAAAAAACTTTATAAACTTTTAAAATATTGCTATGCTTCTGGTTACGGGAGTTTTTAAGTTTTGTTTTCTAAAATAAACTTAGAAAACCTGACTCCTGTATTTTAACAATTTTAATAAACAGTCCTGATCCCCTGTGTTTTCAGATTTCCTAGACACCTCTTCAGGTGTTCAGGACAACTGTTTAATACCTCAAAAAATTTATTTCAGTAAATTTGTAACTACTTCTACTGATTTTTGTTTAGTTTTTGCCCTCTTTTTTGTAATCAAGTTTACTGAAGTATGGTTTTAAGTACAATAATATATATGTGTGTATGTATATAAATGTTTATTTATTTGGCTGTACCAGCCTGTGGGATCTTTAGTTACAACATGTGGTATCTGGTTCCCTGACCAGGGATTACAACTGGGCCTCCCCCATTTAAAACACAGAGTCTTCCCTGGACCACCAGGGAAGTTCCTGAAGTACAATAATACTTCACTTTGTACACTTCAGTGAATATGATAAGTTGTATACTCATGTAACCACCCCTCCAAGATATTTCCATCATTCCAAAAAGTTCTCTTGGCCTCTGTTCTAGGCAGTCCCTTTGCCACCCATCACCTTCCAACCACTGATCTGCTTTGTTGCTAGATTCAGTTTATTTTCTCTACAGTTGTCATGTAACTGGGCTTGTACAATATGTACCCTTTTTTTAATTTCCCAGTCCTCCTTTCCTCCCACCTCTAAGGCTTTCTAGAGCTACTACAGGCAGACCTCAGAGATATTTTAGGTTCTTTCCAGGCAACTGCAACACAGCAAGTTACATGAATTTTGTTTCCCCAGTGCAGTGTGCGATAGCATTATGTAAAAAAAAAAAATGAATACGTTAATTTTAGAATATTGCTGAAAAATGCTAACCATCGTCATCTGCGTCTTTACTGAGTCATAATATGCTGGCGGAGGGCCTTGCTGCAATGTTGATGGCTGCTGACTGATCAGTGTGGTGGTTGCTGAAGGTTGGGCTGGCTGTGGCAATTTCTTAAGACAACAGTGAAGTTTGGTAGCATCTGAAAAGTGAAAGTTGCTCAGTCGAATCCAACTCTTTGCAATTCCATGTGCATGGAATTCTCCAGGCCAGAATACTGTAGTATTCTGAAGGAAGGTAGCCTTTCCCTTCTCCAGGGATCTTCCCGATCCAGTGATCGAATCCAGGTCTCCCACATTGTAGGCGGATTTTTTACCAGATGAGCCACAAGGGAAGCCCAAGAATACTGAAGTGGGTAGCCTATCCCTTCTCCAGCGGATCTTCCCAATACAGGAATCAAACCAGGATCTCCTACTTTGCAGGTGGATTCTTTACCAACTGAAGTATCAGGGAGGCCCACTTTGAAACTTCTTTTAAAGTTGGAATCAGTCTTCTCAAGCCCCGCCACTGCTTTATCAACTAAATTTAGGTAATAATTCTGAATGCTTTGTTGTGATTTGAATAATCTGCACTAGGAATAGATTCCATCTAAGGAAACCACTTTTTCCTCATCCATAAGAAGCAACTCTGCATCAACATTTTATCATGAGAGTTCAGTGATTTAGTCCCATCTTCAGGCTCCACTTCTGTTTCTCTTGTTTCCACACATCGTGTTTATACACATTGGCAATTACTTCCTCCCCACCCCCCTTGAAGTTTTGAACCACTCAGTCATCTAGGAGGACTGGAATCAACTTCCAAACTCCTGTTAAGGTAGACATTTTGAGCCTTTGCCATGAATCACAAATGTTCCTAATGGGTTTTAGGAAAAAATAACACTAATAACCACTCACACTTATGTCAACATATCCTATTTCCTCTCCTGACTCTTAGTGAAATTTATAGTTCAGCCAATTCTGGACACTTAAGAAAACTCATTACTGTGTTTTCATGGGTTTCTTCCATAATGCTACTTTAGTCTGAAATCTTCCCAGTGCTGTGAAGGCTATCTTGCATCTTAGATATAACTTAATAAAGCTGGAAATTTTTTTTTTTTTTAAAGCAGTCTAAGACCAAAATTCAGATTAGAGATGTCCTAGAATCTTTCGTACACCAAGAGCCGAGTTTGGGCATAGAGAATCCAAGAGCTAGGAGGACTTTCAGACTTGGTTTAAGCTCACAATTTTATAGGGATGAATAAAGCGCAGAGAGAAGGCAATGGCACCTCACTCCAGTACTCTTGCCTGGAAAATTCCATGGGCAGGGGAGCCTGGGAGGCTGCAGTCCATGGGGTCGCGAAGAGTCGGACACGACTGAGCGACTTCACTTTCACTTTGCACCTTCATGAATTGGAGAAGGAAATGGCAACCCACTCCAGTGTTCTTGCCTGGAGAATCCCAGGGACAGAGGAGCCTAGTGGGCTGCTGTCTATGGGGTTGTACAGAGTCGGACACGACTAAAGTGACTTAGCAGCAGTAGCGAAGCCCAGAGAAGTCACATAGAGGTAACTATGTCACATGTCCTATGTCACATACAGGTAACTGGCAGAACCAAAACTTAACTGTCTCATTCCATTACAGTGCTTTTTTTTTTTTAAATCCTCTTTCTGTTGGGCAAGGAGCAGACTTTTATACAAATAAAAATTTTAAATAATTAGGTTATAATATCCAAACAACAGAAATCAAAATAGAAAAACTATAAGTACACTAGAAAAATCACAGATAAAATACAAATATCTCCATAAACAAATATAAGCAGACTAAGTTTGCCAATTAAAGGAAATTGATTGGGTTTGAAACCAAAACAATAGCGAGAATTTCTTGGTTAGGGCTCTGCATTTCACTGCAGGGTGTATGGTTTGACCATTGGTCAGGGAACTAAGATCCTAAAAGTTATGGGGTGCCACAAAAAAAAAAAAAAAAAGTAAATTTTGTAAAAGATGTTAGTAAAAGGATCTGGACAGTTTGAAATCGAAAGGGTAAAAAAAAAAGTGAACATGAAGTTGCTCAGTCGTGTCTGACTCTTTGCGACCCCATGGACTGTTGCCTATTGGGCTCCTCCATCCATGGGATTTTCCAGGCAAGAGTGCTGGAGTGGATTGCCATTTCCTTCTCCAGGGGATCTTCCCGACCCAGGAATAGAACCCGGGTCTCCCGCATAGCAGGCAGATGTTTTACCATCTGAGAAAGAAAGCTTCAGTCATTTCAATTCAGATGCTCAGTCATATCTGACTTGTGACCCATAGACTGCAGCACTCCAGGCTTCCCTGTACTTCACTAATTCCTGGAGCTTGTGGAAACTCATGTCCATCGAGTCAACAATGCCATCCAACCATCTCATCCTCTGTCATCCCCTTCTACCGCCTTCAATCTTTCCCAGCATCAGGGTCTTTTCCAATGAGTCAGTTCTTCACATCAGGCGGCCGAGCTACAGTGGAAGCTCATTGGAAGGTCATCAGACCTTCCTGTGAATATTCAGGACTGATTTCCTTTACAATTGACTGATTTGATCTTGCATTCCAGGGGACTCTCAAGAGTCTTCTCCAACACCATAGTTCAAAAGCATCAATTCTTCAGCGCTCAGCCTGCTTTATGGTCCAACTATCACATCCATACATGATTGCTGGAAAAATCATAGCTTTGACTAGACTGTCCTTTGTTGGCAAAGTAATGTCTCTGCTTTTTAATATGCTGTCTAGTTTTGTCTTAGTTTTTCTTCCAAGAAGCAAGCGTCTTTTAATTTCATGCGTGCAGTCACCGTTTGCAGTGATTTTGGAGCCCAAGAAAGTAAAGTCTGTCACTTCCCATCTATTTGCCATGAAGTGATGGGACCAGATGCCATGATCTTCATTTTTTGAATGTTGAGTTTTAAGTCAGATTTTTCATTCTCCTCTTTCACTTTCATCAAGAGGCTCTTTAGTTTCTCGTTGCTTTCTGCCATAAGGATGGTGTCATCTGTATATCTGAGGTTATTAATATTTCTCCTGGCAATCTTGATTCCAGCTTGTGCTTCATTCAGCCTGGCATTTCCCATGATGTTCTCTGCATGTAAGTAAAATAGTCCAGGTGACAATATACAGCCTTGATGTACTCCTTTCCCAATTTGGAGCCAGTCCATGTTCCATGTCCAGTTCTAACTTGCTTCTTGACCTGCATACAGATTTCTTAGGAGGCAGGTAAGGTAGTCTGGATTTTCCAGTCTGTTGTGATCCATACAGTCAAAGGCTTTAGCGTAGTCAATGAAGCAGAAGTAGATGTTTTTCTGGAATTCTCTTGCTTTTTACATGATCCAATAGAGGTTTGCAGTTTGATCTCTGGTTCCTCTGCCTTTTCTAAATCCAGCTTGAACATCTGGAAGTTATTGGTTCAGCTTATGTAGTTATAAAAGCCATCAGAGGGGGTGAGTTCATTATGTAATCATAAAGTGAACCAAGAAGACAATCACAGTTTAAAATACATATGCAAGTAATTAAATGGCTAAATAAATAGAAGATAAATGTAAAAGTGATGAAAGTTTCAGGCATGAGACTGTCATCGTGGTGAGAGATTTCAGCACCTCTCTCAAGTATTGCTAGTTGAAGAAAACAGAAAATCAGTGAAATATAGGCTTGAACACCAGGGTTAAGTGGAATTCTGCACCCAGCAGTGAGAGTGCACACAATTCTCAAGCACACATGGAACATGTACAAAAGTTGATCATGTATAGGCCATAGCATTAGTCAATAAATTTCACGAGATGGTCAATACCAAAAGAAGATTGATTATATTCTTTGCAGCCAAGGATAGAGAAGCTCTATACAACCAGCAAAAACAAGACTGGTAGCAGCCTGTGGCTCAGATCATGAACTCCTTATTGAAAATTCAGACTTTACTTGAAGAAAGTAGGGAAAACCATTGGACAATTAAGGTATGACCTAAATAAAATTCTTTATGATTATACAATGGAAGTGACAAATAGATTCAAGGGATTAGATCTGATTGAGTGCCAGAAGAACTATGGGTGGAGATTCATAACATTGTATAGGAGGTGGTGATCAGAACCATCCCCAAGGAAAAGAAATGCAAAAAGGCAAATGGTTGTCTGAGGAGGACTTACAAATAGCTGAGAAAAGAGAAGCGAAAGGCAAGGGAGAAAAGAAAAGATATACCATCTGAATGCACAGTTCCAATGAATAGCAAGGAGAGATAAGAAAGGCTTCTTAAGTGAACAGTGCAAAGACATAGAGGAAAACAATAGAATGAGAGAGACTGGAGATCTGTTCAAGAAAATCAGAGATACCAAGGGAACATTTCATGCAAAGATGGGCACAATAAAGAACAGAAGTGGTACGGACCTAACAGAAACAGAAGATATTAAGAAGAAGTGGCAAGAATGCACAGAAGAACTATCCAAGAAAAGTCTTAATGACCCAGATAATCACTCACCTAGAGCCAGACATCCTGGAGTGTGAAGTCAAGTGGGCCTTAGGAACCATTACTATGAAGAAAGCTAGTGGAGGTGATGGAATTCCAGCTGAGCTATTTCAAATCCTAAAAGATGATGCTGTTTAACTGCTGCACTCAATATGTCAACAAATTTAGAAAACTCAGCAGTGGCCATAGGACTGGGAAAAGTCAGTTTTCATTCCAGTCCCAAAGAAGGGCAATGCCAAAGGATGATCCTCCCAGAGCAGGGATCAAACTCTAGTCCCCTGCATTGGCAGGTGGATTCTTATCCACTGCACCACCAGGGAAGTTTGTTGTTTGTTGTTTAGTCATCTAGTTGTGTCCAACTCTTTTGCAACCTCATGGATTGGGATTTTCCAGGCAAGCATACTGGAGTGAGTTGCCATTTCTCTTCTCCAGGGGATCTTCCCAACCCAGGGATCAAACCCGAGTCTCCTGCACTGCAGGTGGATTCTTTACCCTTGAGCCACTCGGGAAGCCCCACCAGGGAAGTCCCTCCTCTCAATGTTTATTGTTTCTTAATTGGCCTTGGAACTTGATGCCATGAAAAAAAACAATGTGATCTATAATTTTTGGATTTACAGTTGGTCACTGGATTCGATAATATTTTGGTGAGCAGCATGTTTTTTTTTTTTTTATAACTATTTCAATAAAAATAGCTAAAGTCATTTTCTGAAAAGAAAGCACCTTAGATGCAAATAATTTTCTAGTCCTGAGCTAGCTCTGTTGGTTAAAATAGTGATATTTAGGATCAATAGCTATGGTTTTTATGACCACAAGAACTTTTTAATTACTGTTACTCAGTCCCTAATACACAGACTGTTAACTCTATATTTCCTGATAAAGCATGTTACAAAGTAATACAAGATAAGTGAACAAACCACTGCCTCTATCATCTGTCTATCTACCTGTTAACCAAAGTCCATAATTTATTCAGATTTTCTTAGTTTTTAACCTAATATCCTTTTTCTGTTCCAGGATCTCACATTACATTTAGCTGCCATGTCTCCTTAGGCTCATCTTACTGTGACAGTTTCTCATTTTCTCATGTTTTTTGATGACCTTGACAGTTTTAATGAGTATTCATCAGCTATACGCCAGGATACCCCACTACTAAACCTCATCTGCTATTTTTCTCATGATTAGACTGGGTTAGGGGTTTATGAAAGGAAGATCACAGAGGTAAAGTGCCATTTTCATCACATCATATCAAGGATACATAGAATCAGCATACTTATGGCTGTTGATATCAGCCTTGATCACCTGACCAAAGTAGCATTTCTCAGGTTTTTTCTCTGCTGGAAAGTGACTCTTCTCTGACCCTTTTCATTCTTTGGAAGGAAGTCACCATGCACAACTCACTTTTCCACCATTTACTTTTGGAAAAGTTTAATGTGCATGCCTTTCTGACTATAGATTAGTAGGAGACTTCTGTTTCAGTTTCAATAAATTAAGGAAAACTAAGATTTTGGGTAGAACATTATAACTAAATACTAGAGTGGATTTAGAGAAAGTTTCCATGGGTAGAGTCATCTCTTGTGTTGTTGGAAGAGGATGTTTGCTATGACCAGTGCATTCTCTTGGCAAAACTCTGTTAGCATGTGCCCTGCTTCATTTTGTACTCTTAAAGCCAAACTTGCCTATTATTTACCAGGTATCTGTTGACTTCCTACTTTTGTATTCCAGTCCCTTATGATGAAAATGACATCTTTTTTGGTGTTAGTTCTAAAAAGTCTTGTAGATCTTCAAAGAACCATTCGACTTCAGCTTCTTTGGCATTATTGGTTGGGGCATAGATTGGGATTACTGTGATACTCAATGGTTTGCATTGGAAACAAACCAAGATCATTCAGTCATTTTTGACATTGCACCCAAGTACTGCATTTCAGACTCTTGTTGACAAATGGAAGCTACTCCATTTCTTCTAAGGTCAGTTTTTACTCCAGTCCCAAAGAATGCTCAAACTACCACACAATTGTACTCATTTTACATGCTAGCAAGAGAATGCTCAAAATCCTTCAAGCTAGGCTTCAACAGTATGTGAATGGAGAACTTCCAGATGTACAAATTGGATTTTGAAAAGGCAAAGGAGCCACAGATCACATTGCCAACATCAGTTGGATAATAGAAAAAGCAAGAGAATTCCAGAAAAACATCTATTTCATTGACTATGCTGAAGCTTTTGACTATATGGATCACAACAAACTGTGGAAAATTCTTAAAGAGATGGAAATACCAGACTACCTTAGCTGCCTCCTGAGAAACCTGTATGCAAATCAAGAGGCAACAGTTAGAACCAGACATGGAACAATGGACTGTTTTAAAATTGGAAAAGGAGTACATCAAGGCTGTATATTGTCACCCTGCTTCTTTAACTTATATGTAGAGTACATCATGAGAAATGCCAGGCTGGATGAAACACAAGCTGGAATCAAGATTTCTGGGAGAATATCAACAACCTCAGATATGCAGATGACACCACCCTTACGACAGAAAGCAAAGAGGAACTAAAGAGACTCCTGATGAAAGAGGAGAGTGAAAAAGCTGGCTTAAAACTCAACATTCAAAAAACTAAGATCATGGCATCTGGTTCCATCACCCCATGGCAAATAGAGGAAAAAAATGGAAACAGTGGCAAAGTTTATTTTCTTGGGCTCCAAAATCGCTGCAGATGATGACTGCAGCTATGAAATTAAGAGACGCTTGCTCCTTGGAAGAAAAGCTATGACAAACCTATACAGCATATTAAAAAGCAGAGGCATTACTTTGTTGAGCTTCCATGGTGGCTCAGATAGTAAAGAGTCTGCCTGAAATGCAGGAGACCTGGGTTAGATTCCTGCATTGGGAAGGTCCCGTGGAGAAGGCATTGGCAACCCACTCCAGTTTTCTTGCCATGGATGCAGGAGCCTAGCAGGCTACAGTCCAGTGGTCACAAAGAGTAAGACACAGTTGAGCAACTAACACTTTGCAGACAAAGGTCTGTATAATCAGAGTTATAGTTTTTCCAGTAGTCACGTACAGATGTGAGAGCTGGACCATAAAGAAGGATGAGCACTGAAGAGATGATGCTTTCTAACTATGATGCTGGAGAAGGCTGTTGAGAGTCCCTCAGATACCAAGGGAGTCCTGAATATTCTTGGAAGGTCTGATGCTGAAGCTGAAGCTCCAATACTTTGGCCACCTGATGCAAAGAACTGACTCATTGGAAAAGACCCTGATGCTGGGAAAGATTGAAGGCAGGAGGAAAAGGGGACGACAGAGGATGAGATGGTTGGATGACATCACTGACTCAATGGACATGAGTTTGAGCAAACTCTGGGAGTTGGTGATGGACAGGGAAGCCTGGTGTGCTGCCCCATGGTGTCACAAAATTGGACACGACTGAGTGACTGAACAATAACAGCAACTGGGAGGATCATGCATGATGCAGACCAGCTAAGCCCTTGTGCCGCAACTACTGAGCCCGTGTCCTGCAACTGCTAAAGCCCTCGTGCCTAGAGCCTGTGCTCTGCAACAAGAAAGAGAGGCCACGCACCACAATGAAGAGAAGCCCCCACCACAGCTAGACAAAGCCCGCACACAGCAATGAAGACCCAGCACAGCCAAAAATAAACAGAACAAAACAAAAGCAGGCAGTCCGCTTCTGGTTCAAGATGGTGGAGCAGGAGGATATCCTCACCTCCTCCTCTGAGAACACCAAAATTGCAACTAGCTGTGGAACAACCATGGACAAGAGAATGGTGGAACTCACCAAAGAAAGATACCCCACATCTAAAGACAAAGAAGAAGCTGCAGCAAGATGGTAGGTAATTTATAAGTAAGTTAAAATTATTTATAGGTTTTGATAAATAACAATTAAGAGCTTAGCTTGTTATGAAAGAAAACATGAACTGTGATAACTTTTTTCTGTATATAATACAGAAAATACATATATCACACACAGGTAGCCAGAAGTTGAATATATGGTATATTTAAATAAAATCAATAGACAAAAAGATTGGGATGAAATATATTACATCATTAATTGTGGCTGTCTTTGAATGATGGATATATTGTTGGGCTTATGTTCTCAGCATCTAGAATGATGACAGCAATATTTTTAGTATTAAATAGGTTTTTACTTCATACTACTTCAACATGGTTATACAAGATCTCTGAATCACCCAAAATATATTTCATGTGAGGTGATACAATAGCATTTCCTCCTCATTTTTTTTCTCTAAACCTTTTTTTCCTTCAGAAGCATAGTGTGCTTGTGCTTGTGTTTAGTTGCTCAGTTGTGTCCACTTTGCCAGCCCATGGACTGTAGCCCACCAGGCTCCTCTGTCCATGGGGATTTTTCAGGCAAGAGTACTGGACTGGGTTGCCATGCCCTTCTCCAGGTGATCTTCTGGACCCAGGAATCAAACCAGGGTCTCCTGCATTGCAGGCAGATTCTTTACCAGCTGAGCTACCAGGGAAGCCCCTGTAAGCAAATTACTCTATTCTTATTCCTGTTTTAGTTTTCCAGTTAAGTATATTTTACATAAATTTCACCTCACTAGTACTATTTTTTAGGGTCACATTGAATTCTAATTCAGTTCCCCAGGTTATTAGACATCCTGTCTAATTTTGTTTTCACAATTTTTCATCCAAATACCTAATAATCACAGGTAGTATCCATTGTAATAATCCCAATTCAAAACCATAATTACCATAAATAAGCAATGCAGTCAGTAAAATTCAAATCTGATAGGGTTTCCTTACGAATCTGTTGTTCATTCACTCAGTCATGCCCAACTCTTTGCGACCCCATGACTGCAGCACTCCAGGCTTCCTTTTCCTTCACTATCTCCCAGAGTTTGCTCAAGCTCATGTCTGTCAGTGATGCCATCCCATCATCTCATCCTCTGTTGCCCCCTTCTCCTGCCCTCAATCTTTCCCAGCATCAGGGTCTTTTCCAATGAGTAGGCTCTTTGCATCAGGTTACACAGTATTGGAGCTTCAGCATCAGTCCTTCCAATGAATATTGAGGGTTGATTTCCTTTAGGATTGATTGGTTTGATCTTGCAGTCCAAGGGACTCTCAAGAGAGTCTTCTCCAGCACCACAGTTTGAAAGCATCAATTCTTCGGTGCTCAGCTTTCTTTATGGTCCAACTCTCACATCCGTATATGACTACAGGAAAAACCATAACTTTGACTACACAGACCTTTGTTGACAAAGTATTGTGTCTGCTTTTTAATATGCTGTCTAGATTTGTTATAGCTTTTATTCCAAGGAGCAAGTGTCTTTTAATTTCATGGCTGCAGTCACCATCTGCAGTGATTTTGGAGCCCAAGAAAATAAAGTCTGTCACCATTTCCATTTTTTCTCCATCTATTTGCCATGGGGTGATGGAACCAGATGCCATGATCTTAGTTTTCTGAATGTTGAGTTTTAAATCAGCTTTTTCAGTCTCCTCTTTCACCTTCATCAAGAGGCTCTTCAGTTCCTCTTCGCTTTCTGCCATTAGGGTGGTGTCACCTGCGTATCTGAGGTTGTTGATATTCTCCTAGCAATCTTGATTCCCGCTTGTGAATGAATCTTGATTCATCCAGTGGGGCATTTTGCATGATGTACTAAGTGACCTCTAAATAGCTAATAAACCAAAGGGTAAAGTCCTTTAAGCCTAGGAATTTAAAAAAGAAAAAAAAAAAGCCTAGAAATAATTTTCTCTCTTTATACTTAATACAGGTTTCATCTTTTGAAAACAGAGAATTCAAGTAAACCACTTCTTTATTTTTCCGTGAGGCATGCAGGATTTTAATTTCCTAACCAAGGACTGAAACTGTGCCTCCTGTAGTGGTAGCGTGGAGTCTAAACCACTGGACCGCCAGGCAAGTCCCTATGATTTTCTTAAAATTTATTTATTTGGCTGCACTGGATCTTTGTTGGGCACACAGGAGCTTTGATCTTTATTGCAGTGTGTGGGATCCAAAAAATGCCATTATAAATACAATGCTTCCCTTGAATATACCTGTACCCTAATTTTAAAAGGCTATAGGCACATTTGGGTGTATTTACTAGAGGTGATAATGTCCTCTTTTTAAATACGGTATGTTCAAAAGACACTATTGGAAAAGCTAAATTTAGTCACAAGTGACATCAATATATGTGGAATACAATGACTGGTTAAAATTGCCACTCTCTTTTCTTCCTCAGAGAATTGTCTCTTTTAAAAAACTGAGTTTAAATATGTTAGAATATTAGATAG
The DNA here is from genome assembly GCA_006410635.1 of Cephalophus harveyi. Lineage (NCBI taxonomy): Eukaryota > Metazoa > Chordata > Mammalia > Artiodactyla > Bovidae > Cephalophus > Cephalophus harveyi. The sequence goes on from SJYT01040319.1 coordinate 326,865, forward strand.
CATTTTACTGTTGACAGAAATATATAATAAGAAAATCAACAAAAAATGATAGTGCTATAAAAATAATTGTGTAAATACTATATTCATTTGATATATAAAACTTGAGGTGATTAGTTTTATTAAAGTTTGTAATTTAAAATTCTTAGAATAAGAAAATATGCTTCTTTTGATTAGATATCAAAATTGATACCAGCCCAGAGTTATGACCAAAGATGTCCAAAAAATCTCTGCATCTTGATGCATGTAAATTTACTTCATTTTACTTTATATATTATTAGTTTTCATAATATATCCCAATTTATCTATTCTTCACTGATAGATTAGGTTTTATTTCCCAAACTATTTCAAAGTTGCAAAGAATATTATATATCATACAGTCTACTTTTGCTCATGTGCAAGAATTTTTATAGTGTCTAAAGTAAATTTGCTGGTCTAGAAGCATATTTTCTTTCTTTTCTTATAAGTTTTTTCCTATGAAATATGTCAAACATCCTAACAAACATCGTATGATATCTATGCATCAGATGTGTATAAGAGACAGAGCTAGTGGAGGTGATAGAATTCCAGCTGAGCTATTTCAAATCCTAAAAGATGATGCTGTTTAACTGCTGCACTCAATATGTCAACAAATTTAGAAAACTCAGCAGTGGCCATAGGACTGGGAAAAGTCAGTTTTCATTCCAGTCCCAAAGAAGGGCAATGCCAAAGGATGATCCTCCCAGAGCAGGGATCAAACTCTAGTCCCCTGCATTGGCAGGTGGATTCTTATCCACTGCACCACCAGGGAAGTTTGTTGTTTGTTTTAATGTTTGAGTTATAAAAGAAGTAATTTAAGAATAATTTTTAAAGTTAAAATTAATAATAATGAAAACATTCCTATGAATATCTATGATCTCCATCCACAGTATGTAAAGGGAAATTTACAGCTTTTAGTATGTTTTTTGATGGAAAGAAGATTTAAAAATAAACACAGTAAGGATTCAACTCAAGAAATTAAAAAAGCACAACAAATCACTAAAAAGTGGGGGATAGGCTCAAAATAAGGACATGGAGATGAAATAATAAGGACATCCCATAAGGAGATGGAATAAGGACAAGGACATGAGATGGAATAAAGAAAATAGTGAAGATTAACAAACCCAAATCCAGTTTTCAGAAAAGACTAATATGGTAGATCAAGAAAAAAAAAAAAAAAGATATAAGTAAACAAAATAGGATATTTCCTCAGAAAAGTCTGAGAATCACTAAATGGTGCATTTCTTTTAAATAAAGATTCTTTAAAATAGAATGCAAACATTAGCACCTACTTCCTCAGAATGAAGCTTCATAACAGACTGCTGCTGCTGCTGCTAAGTCACTTCAGTCGTGTCCGACTCTGTGTGACCCCATAGACGGCAGCCCACCAGGCTCTCTCGTCCCTGGGATGCTCCAGGCAAGGACACTGGAGTGGGTTGCCATTTCCTTCTCCATCATAACAGACTAGTGCCGACTAAAATGCTGTACAGTATGCCTTCCTGTTCAGAGAAGACAATTAAATATGATTAGTGGTTCGTGGTTTCCCTGAGAAAGCTGTAATTGTTAGAAAAGAACACTCTACTGACTGTGGCATTTCTATGATGAATCTTTGTGTGAGGCCTTTGTGTGACATATTACACAAGTAATATGTCTTACTTGTGTTAAGACTACAGTATGCCTTCCTGTTCAGAGAAGACAATTAAATATGATTAGTGGTTCGTGGTTTCCCCGAGAAAGCTGTAATTGTTAGAAAAGAACACTCTACTGACTGTGGCATTTCTATGATGAATCTTTGTGTGAGGCCTTTACTTGTGTTAAGATATATTTTAAAAATTACTTTCTACATTGATCAGGTTTATGGAAAAATATTTTAAAAATAATAATGATTGTGTGATGACAATAAATTCACTTCTCTACTTCACTTTGATCTGGTACACCTTTCTCCTTTACATACAATTATCTTTCTTTTTTACTTTGAAAATATCCATGATCCCAACTTCCAGACATCTTCTATATTTAGATTATTTGCTATTGTTCTCTTCCTTTTTGGCCATGCTTGCTTCTGGTTTGTTTCTAATGCTCTCATCTAATCTGTTCCTACTTCTCAGAGAGCAGTAAGACCTTAGCAGAGACAGCCAGAGAACCTTTGAGCATTGGTCCTTGGTCCAAAAGAAAATTACTATCTCTACCTTGTAAGGGAGCAATTGAGAATCAGATGAATTAGGATACAGAATCATTGGCTTCTTTGTGCAATACTTCTTTCATTCTATCATCTTTATTTTTTATTCATAAAACTTCTAATAGTTTTCTTATTAGATTAAAAGTACCCCCAAAGCATAGACATGGGAAAAGGGCATGAACATATCCATAATTACAGAATCCTTGCACAACCAACCTAAATAATCTGATGAATCTCTGTCTAGATCCAATTCAGAGAGATTAGAGAAATAAAGGTAAAAAAGCAAGAAATTAAAGCACTTTAGAATAATTTTATTCATGATATAGGTAAGAGTTTCTTAAACAAAAGATAGCCACAGTTAAAAGGGAAAGGGTTAATAAATTGGACTACATTGAAATTAAGAATTTCAGTTCAGCAAAAGAAATGCAGAAAAGTAAAAAAGCCAATCCACAGACAGAGTGGGAGAAAATATTTGCAACTCATAATCATCACAGTGCTCAGAATACATGAAGAACTCCTACAAATCAATAACTTGAAGCAAAAGATAGGCACTTCATGAAAATGAAATGCAAATGGTGATTGCAGCCATGAAGTTAAAAGACGCTTACTCCTTGGAAGGAAAGTTATGACCAACCTAGATAGCATATTGAAAAGCAGAGACATTACTTTGCCAACAAAGGTCCATCTAATCAAAGCTATGGTTTTTCCAGTGGTCATGTATGGATGTGAGAGTTGGACTGTGAAGAAAGCTGAGTGCCGAAGAATTGATGCTTTTGAAATGTGGTGTTGGAGAAGACTCTTGAGAGTCCCTTGGACTGCAAGGAGATCCAACCAGTCCATTCTAAAGGAGGTCAGCCCTGGGATTTCTTCGGAGGGAATGATGCTGAAGCTGAAACTCCAGTACTCTGGCCACCTCATGCGAAGAGTTGATTCATTGGAGGGGACTCTGATGCTGGGAGGGATTGGGGGCAGGAGGAGAAGGGGACTACAGAGGATGAGATGGCTGGATGGCATCACTGACTCGATGGACGTGAGTCTGAGTGAACTCCGGGAGTTGGTGACGGACAGGGGGGCCTGGTGTGCTGCAATTCATGGGGTCGCAAAGAGTTGGACATGACTGGGCGACTGAACTGAACTGAACTGAACAAACAAAAAGTTAACTAAGCTCAGTAATCAGGAAATACAAATTGAAACCACTGTGAGGTACTGTTACATGACCATCGAATTAAGAAGTCTGACAATACTAAATTTAAGTGAGACTATACGGCAATAGAAATGCCCTTAGAGTGATAAATGGCACATAAACTGGTATGGCCACACTTCGGAAAACAGTATGATATATGACCAAATGGGTGATTACATACACTTTTAATTTTTAATCATTTGTTTAATTGTACATATTAGTTTTATGTGCTTTTCTATATTTGTCATATCACATAATTTTTTAAATAGTTAAAAGGTAGTAAATAAGCTCTTTGATCTGAATGGAAACCAAATTAAAAAAAATAATGTTTGGCTCATGGAATATATTTTAAAGGGGAAACAAGGTGCTTGTTTTTACTAAAATATTGCTATTACTATTGTCAAGAACTTTAAAAGATCTGTGGAACTGCCATGGCTTGATGGGGAAAACTTTATTCCATGGAATTTACCAGGCCTGAATACTGGAGTGGGTAGCCTTTCCCTTCTCCAGGGGATCTTCCTGACCTAGGAATCGAACCAGGGTCTCCTGCACTGTAGGTGAATTCTTTACCAACTGAGCTATCAGGGAAGCCCATAAGTTGTCAAGAACTTTAAATGATCTGTGGCACTGCTATGGCTTGATGGGGAAAACTTTATAGGGATCCAATCACTCTGAAATCAAGAATCTAGTTCATTACTGTGAAGAATTTATTAAGAAAAATTTGTTTGACTAGGAAGTTTGTATGGATTTCCCCTTTTTCCTAAGAGGATTAACCAAAAATGTATTTCTTAAAAGTTACTATCACTGTTGGACAGAAGTATACTGATGATAAGACTGGACCTCTGAACATTTAAAAATAGTTCAATTTTTAATTGGAATTTGTCAGGTATGAGAAAATATTGTGTTAAAGAACTCAATAAGGTCGATACTAATTATTGTTCCAGATTTTCACTGTCAACAAGTGATGGCCTAAAGATCCTTCCACATAGAAAATACCATGCTACTTCTCCAAATAAATCTTACATTAATTGAAAGAATATAATGGATTATTACCCACTGGAACTCACATGAAACACCTTTAAGAATGACTTGCTTTTAGGAATTTCATTTACATGTTTAGGATTGGATAAAAATATATATGACCTTGTGGTAGAAGAATAATTTTATTACACTTACCAAATCTTAAAGTCAATACCAAATCTAGAAGGTCTGGTATGGCAGAAATTTCTTACTCTATTTGATAATTAAAAAGCTGTAATTTATTTAAGCAAAAAAAATTTTTTTCTTGATAGCATGTACCACATGTCTGATAAAGTATAGCAGAACTGCACAGTGTTTTGTTAACTAAGATTGCTGGAAAATAGAATAGAGTGGATGGTAGTTTCCATTAGAGGGAAAGGCAAAAGGAAAGAAAAAAAAGTGATTCTTTTGGTACCTCAATACTGTTTAACTGGAAATCATTTTCTTTTACTAAGGGCTGTAATAGGAAAATTTCCTCTGTTAGATTATTTATAACATGATACATATTTTAGACAGGAGGGGAAAACAACTTTTATGGAGTAGGAAGCAATATTTCAAATTACATTTTCTGTATTTCCAATATGTGAAAATTTCTCATGCCCTATGCTTCATTTATAATAGGACCTGTGGTGGAGATTCTGATTGACTTTATTGGATTTTAATATTTGTCTCTATTTTATCCTGAATGGACACATGAGGTTCTTGAATCAGAGACAGATGATTATTACTTACATCATAATAATTGTGCTAGTTCCTCTTGCTCCAATTCTTACCCCTGGAGAGATATGAGAACCAGATGGATGTCACCCTACATGCATTGGGGCCTATAATGTGAGGGAGGAAAGATGAGAGAAGAAATCCAGGTTTTTATGTAGAAAAAAAAAAGACAGCTGTTTTCTCCCCCTCTAAAAGGGGAGAGGAAAAAAACCCTCTGGATCCTAGGTTCTCACTCTTAAGTCTTTTATAATGTAAATCTCTCAGGGGATTACGTAATTTCAGTGTCTCCAGCTTCACAAAACACGTCTCCAAATCCCAGTTGGGGTGAGGCACCCCAGCTTAAAATGTTAACATCTATCTCTAAAGTTAGATAACTCTTTTGAACTATTGTTATTTATGTAGTGGGAAACTATCTTCTACATCTTCCTTTGAGTCTGGGATCTCAAGTTGCCATAATATTTGCCTGGAAAACCCGAACAGTGCAGAAACACAAATACTTTCTCTCCATCTCACAGTGTTCCAAAATTAATTTTCCCTCTGCCTGGGTGACATAGTTACCCAGCTAAAAAACTAAATTTCCAGTTGCTTTCAGACAGGTATGGCCTGGTGACTGAGTTCTCACCAATGGAAATTTTACTTCTGGGTTGGATAGCATCACCAACTCAATGAACGTGAGTTTGAGCAAACTCTGGGAAATAGTGAAGAACAGGGAAGCCTGGTGTATGGGGTCAAAAACAGTTGGATATGACTTACTAACTCGACAACAACAACACTGGTGCTACATAAAATATAAAGTTGACACTCTGACTATCTGGAGTTTGTGCTGTATGCAACAAATGTTGCATATTGCAGTGTTTCCCTCAAAAATTTGAAAATCCTGTAATTAGCAGTTTCAGTGTTTGTATGAAGAACTAGAAAGTTATCCTCTTAACATGACAAACAGATGATACTGACAATTTGTTCAGGTAATGCATATGAACAAGCTGAAGTGTAAGAAGCGATTGTTTGATTCAGTTATATTGTAGTTTCTCATTTCATCCATTTAGCATCTCCTATGTGAATGGCATCCAGTCCCATTAACTTCATGGCAAATAGATGGGGAAACAACAGAAACAGTGAGAGACTTTACTTTTTGGGCTCCAAAATCACTACAGATGGTGACTGCAGCCATGAAATTAAAAGACACTTGCTCCTTCAAAGAAAGGTCATGACAAACCTAGACAGCATATTAAAAAGCAGAGGCATTACTTTGCCAAAAATGTCCAGCTAGTCAAAGCTATGGTTTTTCCAATAGTCATGTATGGATGTGGGAGTTGGACTATAAAGAAAGCTGAGCACCAAAGAACTGATGCATATGAACTGTGGTGTTGCAGAAGACTCTCGAGAGTCTCTTGAATTGCAAGGAGATCAAACCAGTCAATCATAAAGGAAATCAGTCCTGAATGTTCATTGGAAAGACTGATGCTGAGACTGAAACTCCAATACTTTGGCCACCTGATGCAAAGAACCAACTCATTGGAAAAGACCCTGATACTGGGAAAGACTGAAGGCAGGAGGAGAAGGAGACAAAAGAGGATGAGATGGTTGGATGGCATCACCAACTCCATGGACGTGAGTTTGAGTAAGCTCCAGGAGCTGGTGATGGACAGGGAAGCCTGGACTGCTTGCAGTCCATGGGATCGCAAAGAGTTGGACATGACTGAACTGAACTGAATTGATGTGAAATTACTCTTTGGAAATAGAATAAGACAAAGCCTGAGGCTAAAGGGAACACTCATTTTCTTGAGTGTAAAAAATGAGAATTAGATATATAGCCAAATGAGCTTTCTCAACAAATAGTGACAAACCCTCTCAGTTTTCCTCTGAGAATGTATTGATTTCATTTTCATTCCTAAAGGCTGTTTTCACTGGGTAAACAATTCTGGGTTGTTTTTTTCAGTTCTTGAAAAATATTTGTTTCCTTCTAGCCTTGGAGGTTTCTGATTAGAAAGTCACTGTCATTTGGATCATCGTTCCACCATTGTTCTTTGTACCTCTTTTTTACTTTGTCTTTAGGCTTCAGAAATTTTATTATGAGTGCCTTATATGTGTTTGAATTTATACTGTTTAGAGTTCACTCAGTTTCTTGAATCTATAGGTTTATGCCTCTCACTAAATTTGTAGAATTTTCAGCCATTTTGTTTTCAATGAATACTTTCAGCCCACATTCTACCTTTTTTGGGAGTACTCTGATAACACCAATCTTAGATAGTTTCTACTTTAAGCTTCTTGAGACTATGGGAGTTTTTTCAGCCTATTTTTCCTGCTGGCCAGAATGGGTCATTTCTATTTTTCTGTCTTCATGTTTATGGAATCTTTCCTCTGACATCAACATTCTACTATTGAGCACATTCATTGAGTTTATTTTACATATTATATTTTTTATTTCTATAATTTCCATTTGTTTCTTCTTTATATTTTCTGTTTCTTTACTAAGACTTTCTATTATTTTTTTTTAAGAGTACTTGCAATTGCTCAGTGAAGCATTTTTGTAACTGCTTTACACTTCTTGTTAGATAATTCCAACATCTGTATCATGCCGTTGTTGGCACTTGTTAATCGTCTTCTCTCATTCAAGTTGAGATTTTCTCTTTGTATAATGAGTGAGTTATTTTTCTATATTTTCTGGACATTTGGGGCATTGTGTTCTGAGACTGTGGATCCTATTTAAACTTCCTGTTTTAGGTTTAAAACAGGGGAAGTGTATAGAAATCTAGCTATCCACAGGGCCCTCACTGATATTTTATTTTACTGGGAAAAGGGCTGAGGGAGGAGCAACTTATTACTATCAGGTGGGAGAGAAACTCCAAGGTTTCTTCTCTGCCACCTCTGTATGTACCACCTCAGAAGGAAGATGGAAGAGGGCTTCATTACTGCCAGGCAACAGTGAAAGCCTAGTGTTTTTGCTCAGTATTTGCTGATGAGGATGAGAGTGGAAGCAAGACAATTTTATGCAGTGTGGCCAGAGTAGGGCAATTTTTTAAAAAGTTTCTTTCTTGCCAGACTGTTTTCTCATCCTCTGTCAAGAAAAAGCAGGCCTGGGGTGGGGGGTGATGGGGTGGTGCCTGCTTTTTTTGTCTAAATGTGTTGGCATTTCTGGGGTATCATCTCCTAGCATATATAAGAGACAAAAGAAAACTCAGGAAATAAAACAGTACGTTGTTCATTACACCTCCTTTTCTCCATCTTTCAGAGTATTCTTGCATTCATTTTATATTAATACTTAATGCTCAGGGTTTTTAGCTTGGAAAACTCAGCAGTGGCCACAGGACTGGAAAAGGTCAGTTTTCATTCCAATCCCAAAGAAAGGCAATGCCAAAGAAGGCACAAACTACCACACAATTGCA
>SJYT01040319.1:336563-396493 GCA_006410635.1 Cephalophus harveyi
CAGAAAACGAAGATCATGGCATCTGGTCCCATCACTTCATGGCAAATAGATGGGGAAACAGTGTCAAACTTTATTTTTTTGGGCTCCAAAATCACTGCAGATGGTGACTGCAGCCATGAAATTAGGACGCTTACTCTTTGGAAAGAAAGCTATGACCAACCTAGATATCATATTAAAAAGAAGAAATATTCCTTTGCCAACAAAGGTCCGTCTAGTCAAGGCTATGGTTTTTCCAGTGGTCATGTATGGATGTGAGAGCTGGACTATGAAGAAAGCTAAGTACCGAAGAAGTGATGCTTTTGAACTGCGGTGTTGGAGAAGACTCTTGAGAGTCCTTTGGACTGCAAGGAGATTCAACCAGGCCATCCTAAAGGAGATCAGTCCTGGGTGTTCACTGGAAGGACTGATGCTGAAGCTGAAACTCCAGTACTTTGGCCACCTCATGTTTAGAGTTGACACATTGAAAAAGACTCTGATGCTGGAAGGGATTGTGGGCAGGAGGAGAAAGGGATGACAGAGGATGAGTTGGCTGAATGGTATCACCAACTTGATGGACATGTATTTGAGTAAACTCCGGGCATTGGTGATGGACAGGGAGGCCTGGCGTGCTGTGATTCATGGGATCGCAAAGAACTGGACACGACTGAGCGACTGAACTGAACTGAATGGGAGGAACAGGGAGAAGTGATTCTGTTCCATCTTTCCTGAAACCAAAAGTACAGTCCTTTTAACAGATGATAATGTTTTTTTCCCTGAGTAATTCTGAATAATTATCCTCACCTGGATTAATGAGATGAATTTTTCCAGCACAGAACAAAATCTTGAGACACATTTATTTTCTTTCCTGAAACCAAAAGTACAGTCCTTTTAACAGATGATAATGTTTTTTTCCCTGAGTAATTCTGAATAATTATCCTCACCTGGATTAATGAGATGAATTTTTCCAGCACAGAACAAAATCTTGAGACACATTTATTTTTCTAAAGAAGCCAAGGTGTCCTTCCCCAAGGTCTCTGCTGCCTGGTATGCCCACCATTTACTATTTGAGGAGCGAGAAGGGAATATTAGTAACAGTAGATTCAGGGAATAGGGAAATTTATGAGAATATTAGGAGTGATTTATCAGCTTTTTTTAACTCCATTACAACCCAAACTTCAGTGGATAATAAATAGGAAAAGGAATATGCTTTTGAAAGGGAGTATGAAAGGTTCACAATTAAAGTGTTATATACTTCCCCCCCCAGAACTTCCCTCCCCAAGGCAATGATTAAATAAAGAAAAAAGAATCCCTTCATTTGTTGTGGTTTTTATTTAGATCTTTAACTTATTTCGAAGCTTAAAGCTCAACATTCAGAAAACTAAGATCATGGCATCTGGTCCCATCACTTCATGGCAAATAGATGGGGAAACTGTCAAACTTTATTTTGGGGGGCTCCAAAATCACTGCAGATGGTGACTGCAGCCATAAAATTAGGACGCTTACTCTTTGGAAAGAAAGTTATGACCAACCTAGATATCATATTAAAAAGCAGAAATATTACTTTGCCAACAAAGGTCCGTATAGTCAAGGCTATGGTTTTTCCAGTGGTCATGTACGGATGTGAGAGCTGGACTGTGAAGAAAGCTGAGTACCGAAGAAGTGACATCTTTGGAAAGAAAGTTATGACCAACCTAGATATCATATTAAAAAGCAGAAATATTACTTTGCCAACAAAGGTCCGTATAGTCAAGGCTATGGTTTTTCCAGTGGTCATGTACGGATGTGAGAGCTGGACTGTGAAGAAAGCTGAGTACCGAAGAAGTGACACTTTTGAACTGTGGTGTTGGAGAAGACTCTTGAGAGTCCCTTGGACTGCAAGGAAATTCAACCAGTCCATCCTAAAGGAGATCAGTCCTGGGTGTTCACTGGAAGGACTGATGCTGAAGCTGAAACTCCAGTACTTTGGCCACCTCATGTGAAGAGTTGACACATTGAAAAAGACTCTGATGCTGGAAGGGATTGTGGGCAGGAGGAGAAAGGGATGACAGAGGATGAGATGGCTGAATGGCATCACCAGCTTGATGGACATGTGTTTGAGTAAACTCTGGGAGTTGGTGATGGACAGGGAGGCGTGGCATGCTGCGATTCATGGGATTGCAAAGAACTGGACACAACTGAGCGACTGAACTGAACTGAATGGGAAGAACACGGAGAAATGATTCTGCTCCATCTTTCCTGGAACCAAAAGTACAGTCCTCTTAACAGATGATAATGCTTTTTTCCCTGAGTAATTCTGAATAATTATCCTTACCTGGATTAATGAGACAAATTTTTCCAGCACAGAACAAAATCTTGAGACACATTTATTTTTCTAAAGAAGCCAAGGTGTCCTTCCCCAAGGTCTCTGCTGCCTGGTATGCCCACCATTTACTAATTGAGGAGCGAGAAGGGAATATTAGTAACAGTAGATCCAGGGAATAGGGAAATTTATGAGAAGATTAGGAGTGGTTTATCAGCTTTTTTAAACTCCACTACACCCCACACTTCAGTGGATAATAAATAGGAAAAGGAATATGCTTTTGAAAGAGAGTTTGAAAGGTTCACAATTAAAGTATTATATACTTCTCCCCCCCAGAACTTCCCTACCCAAGGCAATGATTAAATAAAGAAAAAAGAATCCCTTCATTTGTTGTGGTTTTTATTTAGATCTTTAACTTATTTCGACCTGTAAATTCTCACTTTTGGTTAAAGTGTCATAGCTCTCTGTGTAATAACCACAAAACCAGCTTGTAAAGATGACTAATGTGAGCAAAAATTGACATTGATGGTCATTAAAGACCAAGCTTACCTAACCATCAAGGTAATGAACAATGCTAAATGTTAACCTTCTTGTTCTATGGCTATTTCTTGGTTGAACAAACAGGTCTCTCTTAGGTTTGATGATTGATATGCCTGGAGCTGAATGTACTATATAATTTTTCGAAGATCTACCTTTTCTTCTACTTTTGGTATTTTTTAACTTAAGCTGCTAGCTGGCCTCTTTATCACAAGAGCTCTTTTTGCAATACGAGTATTGAACTGGTTATTATGAGCTTTCTTATTATGACAAATATCCAGGCTTCTAAAGAACTGATCTCTTTTGTGAAATGTACCTTCCACTTCTGGCATGTTTTTCTCATGTATTTTGACCTTGTCTGCCTCTGGTAGCTTCTGTTCCTTGTCGTTCTGCTCATGATTTACTTGCATTGGCTCCCCTTGTAGAGGCTCTTTCTTCTGGTGATGGAGTTCATCGAGCAATTCTACTCTCTGCTGTAAGATCTGGCATTCATTCTCCAGCAAGGTCGCGGTCAAATGCAATGAATATGTGTCTTGTCTCAGTCTCTTCACTTGTTCTTCCAGCTCTTGCTTAGCTGACTCATTATTTGTTTGAGTTGGGGAATGGGTGCCATTATTTTTAAGAGTTTTGATGTCATTCTGCGATTCCTGATAGGATTGTATTAGTTTGCTGAGCTCAGTATGTTCCACACTCCAGTGTTCTGCTTCCTGTAATAATTGCTCCATGTTGTTCCTCAGTCTGATATTTTCTTCTTGAATGTGAGGGAATCTATGCTTTGCTTTTTCCTTACTTAGCTGAGTTTCAGGAAGGGCTTTTTGTCCTTTTGAACAATTTACCAAATCCCTTGAACAGTCTTGCACTGTGTCCTCAGAGTTCTGGTTGTCCAACCTCATCTCCTGTTTCTTTGCCTTCTCTTTTTTCCCTAGGTCCAAACTAGCAAGCAGTTTTTTCACTAGTACTTTATTTATTTCATCAAGTTCTATGATTTTTTCTCTAAGTTCTGTCACCTCAGACATATTGGTTTCCTTAAAAGATTCTTTTGTTTCTGTGACCTTCTGTTCATAACTTGTCACATGTTTAACAATATCTTTAATTTCTTTTAAGAGGCTTTCAAACTTCTTTGCAATTCGCTGTTCAATTGCTTCATGATCACTACTTTTTAGCAAAGGAAGAGAACTGCAAGAAACTGGGGGAAGTGATCCAATTTCAAATAAGGCAATCATAATCCTAGGGTCCAAAGACTCTTCATTGAGATCAGGAGGCTTAAGTGTTTTGGAGGGGGTGGGCACTTCCATCTCAGCTGAATTAGTAGGGCTGATGACCAGTCATAAGTGAAGTAGAAAACCTTAGCGATTCCAGAAAGGAGAGGTGGTGGTCCTCCGTGCAAATGGGTAGAAAATGTGGAACTAAGCAGAACTCAGAGACCAGAGTTAAGGTCTGAAATCAGGAAGATGATGTTTAGGTGAAAGGTAACATCTCACACAACCTAAGAGGAAGGAGGGTGGGAAAGGGGACCAGGAGCTAGGGCTCCATTTCTCTTCTTCCAGGCTTCTGGTGTTTATTCCCTGACCCTAGCAACCAGGTCTTTATTCTGTCACTGCACCATTGTGGCCTGTCTCTAGATTCTGTCTCCTTTGGATCTCGACAGAAGCTTCTTAAGCTCCCACCTGGTGACTCAAGACCAACCTAGAACTGCACCAGTCTTTCCCTTCCTTACTTTTTTTTTTTTGGAGGGGGGGTTAGTGTTTTGTTCATCTCATTCAGTGACTTTCATATTCATCATATTCATTGACTTTCCCCTCATCCCCACCATACACAACCTGTTTTCAACTGTGGTATGTTTTTGTACCACTTAAGTGCATGACTGAGAAAAGTTGTCCCTGGTGAGGGTCCCTATTCTTTCATAGGACCTGGAGCCCTTATTGCTCCCGTTCTAGGAGAGGTGCTTCTGCAAAAGAAAGCAATCCTTACAATATAGAACACAAAAAATGCTTCAGTCTTTCTGTGATTTTAGGGAGATAATGTTAGGAATAGCTCCTTTAAAAAATATTCTACTCTAATCAGAGACTATCTGAATGGTTTTTAACAACACAATTACAAATTGANTTCTATGGCTATTTCTTGGTTGAACAAACAGGTCTCTCTTAGGTTTGATGATTGATATGCCTGGAGCTGAATGTACTATATAATTTTTCGAAGATCTACCTTTTCTTCTACTTTTGGTATTTTTTAACTTAAGCTGCTAGCTGGCCTCTTTATCACAAGAGCTCTTTTTGCAATACGAGTATTGAACTGGTTATTATGAGCTTTCTTATTATGACAAATATCCAGGCTTCTAAAGAACTGATCTCTTTTGTGAAATGTACCTTCCACTTCTGGCATGTTTTTCTCATGTATTTTGACCTTGTCTGCCTCTGGTAGCTTCTGTTCCTTGTCGTTCTGCTCATGATTTACTTGCATTGGCTCCCCTTGTAGAGGCTCTTTCTTCTGGTGATGGAGTTCATCGAGCAATTCTACTCTCTGCTGTAAGATCTGGCATTCATTCTCCAGCAAGGTCGCGGTCAAATGCAATGAATATGTGTCTTGTCTCAGTCTCTTCACTTGTTCTTCCAGCTCTTGCTTAGCTGACTCATTATTTGTTTGAGTTGGGGAATGGGTGCCATTATTTTTAAGAGTTTTGATGTCATTCTGCGATTCCTGATAGGATTGTATTAGTTTGCTGAGCTCAGTATGTTCCACACTCCAGTGTTCTGCTTCCTGTAATAATTGCTCCATGTTGTTCCTCAGTCTGATATTTTCTTCTTGAATGTGAGGGAATCCATGCTTTGCTTTTTCCTTACTTAGCTGAGTTTCAGGAAGGGCTTTTTGTCCTTTTGAACAATTTACCAAATCCCTTGAACAGTCTTGCACTGTGTCCTCAGAGTTCTGGTTGTCCAACCTCATCTCCTGTTTCTTTGCCTTCTCTTTTTTCCCTAGGTCCAAACTAGCAAGCAGTTTTTTCACTAGTACTTTATTTATTTCATCAAGTTCTATGATTTTTTCTCTAAGTTCTGTCACCTCAGACATATTGGTTTCCTTAAAAGATTCTTTTGTTTCTGTGACCTTCTGTTCATAACTTGTCACATGTTTAACAATATCTTTAATTTCTTTTAAGAGGCTTTCAAACTTCTTTGCAATTCGCTGTTCAATTGCTTCATGATCACTACTTTTTAGCAAAGGAAGAGAACTGCAAGAAACTGGGGGAAGTGATCCAATTTCAAATAAGGCAATCATAATCCTAGGGTCCAAAGACTCTTCATTGAGATCAGGAGGCTTAAGTGTTTTGGAGGGGGTGGGCACTTCCATCTCAGCTGAATTAGTAGGGCTGATGACCAGTCATAAGTGAAGTAGAAAACCTTAGCGATTCCAGAAAGGAGAGGTGGTGGTCCTCCGTGCAAATGGGTAGAAAATGTGGAACTAAGCAGAACTCAGAGACCAGAGTTAAGGTCTGAAATCAGGAAGATGATGTTTAGGTGAAAGGTAACATCTCACACAACCTAAGAGGAAGGAGGGTGGGAAAGGGGACCAGGAGCTAGGGCTCCATTTCTCTTCTTCCAGGCTTCTGGTGTTTATTCCCTGACCCTAGCAACCAGGTCTTTATTCTGTCACTGCACCATTGTGGCCTGTCTCTAGATTCTGTCTCCTTTGGATCTCGACAGAAGCTTCTTAAGCTCCCACCTGGTGACTCAAGACCAACCTAGAACTGCACCAGTCTTTCCCTTCCTTACTTTTTTTTTTTTGGAGGGGGGGTTAGTGTTTTGTTCATCTCATTCAGTGACTTTCATATTCATCATATTCATTGACTTTCCCCTCATCCCCACCATACACAACCTGTTTTCAACTGTGGTATGTTTTTGTACCACTTAAGTGCATGACTGAGAAAAGTTGTCCCTGGTGAGGGTCCCTATTCTTTCATAGGACCTGGAGCCCTTATTGCTCCCGTTCTAGGAGAGGTGCTTCTGCAAAAGAAAGCAATCCTTACAATATAGAACACAAAAAATGCTTCAGTCTTTCTGTGATTTTAGGGAGATAATGTTAGGAATAGCTCCTTTAAAAAATATTCTACTCTAATCAGAGACTATCTGAATGGTTTTTAACAACACAATTACAAATTGAGAATTTCTTGGCTTCGAATGCAGGCATCCTTTAAGACAAGCTTAGTAAGCTTGCTTCTGAATCATTTACATCAGGTGTTATAGATGTAATTACTTTTTACAAGAAATTTTTAAAAATAGCAAAATTTACCTAAAGTATTGAAACAGTTAAATCCTGTAGTGGCTTACAGAAAAGCAATTGAGTATTAAACCAAGTGCAGGCTCCCCTGGTAGCTCAGCTGGAAAAGAATCCTCCTGCAATGTGGGAGACCTGGGTTCGATCCCTGGGTTGGGAAGATCCCTTGGTTGGGAAGATCCCTTGGAGAAGGGAACAGCTACCCACTCCAGTATTCTGGCCTGGAGAATTCCATGGACAGAGGAGCCTGCCAGGATACACTGCATGGGGTCGCAAAGAGCAGAGTCAGACACCACTGATCGACTTTCACTTTCAAACCAAGTGCACTCTTGTCTCTTTGTCCTTAGGAGTCAGGGCCTTAAGCATATTAAATTCAATCAAAGAAAATGTTCCTCAGGTGAGACTTTTTTCCTGGCCTTCAATATCTTGCTAGTAGGCATTTTACTAACTAGAAGTTTGCCTCCAGTCTTAAGGGAAAACTCATTATTTAGCAGTTTTTTTTTTTTTTTTTTCTTTCTTTCACAGCTCCCAACTCACTTTGACTTAGTTTTCCTGAGTGTCAAGCTCATCCTCCAGCTAGCTGGGCTCAGGGCCATCACCTTATAACTATCCACAGATGCAGTTGGGTTGGACTTTTTTTTTTTTTTTAACTTGAAGAAGGAAACACTTTTTCTAACCCACGCAATGATACCACAGAGGCTAGAGACTGCCCTTGTGCTTTAAATCCATCTCAAATGTCCAGCTTTGGTTGATGTTTTCCCTTTGACTCAAGTCATTATTTAAACTACATTTTAATAAATCTCCAGGGCAAAGAAACTTTTTTCCTGATCTGGTAATTAATTACTGGCTTTATTGTGTTGTAATCGAATTGTGTTGTGTTTCTTCTACTTTTGAAATTGACATTTTCTCACTGGCTTGATAGATTATCAATGTTCATGTATATTTTATGGATACTTGAAAGAAACTGAATTCTCTGTTTTCTTCTTATGCTTGCAACTTTTTTATGCTTTTGGACATAAATCTGATATTACCTGAGTTTTTGGAAATGGGTTTGAAGGTACCTTGGTCAAGATATGACTGACTTTTAAAAAATGCACAGCATGAGAGTTGCAAGTTAAGTTTTATTTGGGGCAAAATGAGGACTATAGTCCAAGAAACAGCATTTAGTACAGCTTTGAGAAACTGCTGGGGTGGGGGTTCAGTATATAGGTGATTTTGGTGAAAGGGGAATCCATGCAATCAAGCACATCTATTTTGCAGAAGGTTTCTGCTAGTCTCACGAAAGTTACTAACCAAGAGGAGCAGTCGTCACCACTAAAAGCATTTTAATGCTTTTCTAGATATGAAGAGATATAAGAATTGGGATAAAAAAATTGGTTCCTGAAAATATCTATCTGAAGACTGGTTCTGCCTGTTTTCCCAGAGCACAGAGTGCCTCATTTCTGCTCTCCACCTTGATTTCCTTCAGGGAATGTTGAAAGTCAGCAGTAGCACATGATTTAATGCTTGTAGAGATAGATGGCAAGTGCCAATTTGTAGTTGACAATACCATGAGAATTCTCCTTTTATCAAAAGGAAATTTAAATATTTCCTTCCTTCCTACAAATACAATGAATTTCAAATTGTATTTGCTGTTATATTTCTATAAATTTTACTGAAATTTGAGTTTATTGTAAATGCTAAAAAAACCCACAAGAATGGTCTTCTTTTCTTTATTGACCCATAATCCCAGTGGATAACTATGAAAGTTAAATACCTTTGGATTTTCTTACAGTTGCTATCTACTAAATGTCCTTAGCTTAATGACTTAAACAAACAAACAGAATGTCAAAGAGAAAAAACAATTAGAGAGAAAGCTTACATAAAATTTTCTCTCTTTTTAAAACCACTTTGTCTTAACAGAAATAGAAACCATATCAAAGGATACAACATCAACATGTCTTATTTCTGGTGATGTTAACCTTGGTCACTTCATCAAGTGATATCTGCTGAGTTAAACTACTATGAAGTTACTATCTTTCCCTTTATAACTAACAGAAGTCCTGGGGAGGATGTTTTGAGACTAGAAAATCATTCTGTTTCTCCTCAAACTATTGCATATACAATATAATTTTAGTATCCAGAAGTGAATCTTGCTGTTGTTTAGTTGCTATGTCATGTCTGACTCTTTTGCAACCCAATGGGCTATAGCCTTCCAGGCTTGTCTGTCCATGGGATTTTCCAGGTAAGAGTATTGTAGTAGGTTACCATTTTCTTCTCCAGGACATCTATCTGGACTGGGGTTAAACCTGTGTTTCTTGCATTGCAGACAGATTCTTTACCACTGAGCCACCATTTTGCTTGCAGTGATTCAATTCAGTTCAGTCACTCAGTCTTCTCTGACTCTTTGCAACCCCATGGACTTCAGCACACCAGGCCTCACTGTCCATCACCAACTCTTGGAGCTTACTCAAACTCATGTCCATTGAGTTGGTGATGTCATCCAACCATCTCATCTTCAGTTGTCCCCTTGTCCTCCCACCTTCAATCTTTCCCAGCATCAGGGTCTTTTCAAATGAGTCAGTTCTTTGCATCAGGTGGCCAAAGTATTGAAGTTTTAGCTTCAGCATCAGTCCTTCCAATGAATATTCAGGACTGATTTCCTTTAGGATTCACTGGTTGGATCTCCTTGCAGTCCAAGAGACTCTCAAGAGTCTTCTGCAACACCACAGTTCAAAATCATCAATTCTTCAGTGCTCAGCTTTCTTTATAGTCCAACTCTCACATCCATAAATGACTACTGGAAAAACCAAAGCTTTGACTAGACGGATCTTTTTTGGCAAAGTAATGTCTCTGCTTTATAATATGCTGTCTAGATTGGTCATAATTTTTCTTTGAAGGAGCAAGAATCTTTTAATTTCATGGCTGCAGTCACCATCTGCTGTGATTTTGGAGCCCCCCAAAATAAAGTCTGTCACTGTTTCTACTGTTTGCCCAACTATTTGCCATGAAGTGATGGGACCAGATGCCATGATCTTAGTTTTCTAAATGTTGAGTTTTAAGCCAACTTTTTCACTCTCCTCTTTCACTTTCATCAAGAGGCTCTTTAGTTCTTCTTCACTTTCTGCCATAAGGGTGGTGTCATCTGCATATCTGAGGTTATTTATATTTCTCCTGGCAATCTTGATTCCAGCTTGGGCTTCATCCAGTCCAGCATTTCTTATGATGTACTCTGCATATAAGTTAAATAAGCAGGGTGCCAATATACAGCCTTGATGTACTCCTTTTCCTATTTGGAACCAGTCTGTTGTTCCATGTCCAGTTCTAACTGTTGCTTCTTGACCTGCATACAGGTTTCTCAGGAGGCAGTTCAGGCGGCCTGGTATTCCCATCTCTTTAAGAATTTTCTACAGTTTGTTGTGATCCACACAGTCAAAGGCTTTGGCATAGTTAATAAAGCAGAAGTTGATGTTTTCGTGTAACTCTCTTGCTTTTTTGACGATCCAACAGATGTTGGCAATTTGATCTCTGGTTCCTCTGCCTTTTCTAAATCCAGTTTAAACATATGGAAGTTCACGGTTCACGTACTGTTGAAGCCTGCCTTGGAGAATTTTGAGTATTACTTCACTAGTGTGTGAGATGAGTGCAATTGTGCAGTAGTTTGAGCATTCTTTGGCATTGCCTTTCTTTGGGATTGGAATGAAGACTGACCTTTTCCAGTCTTTTGGACACTGCTGAGTTTTCCAGATTTGCTGGCATGCTGAATGCAGCACTTTCACAGTCTCATCTTTCAGGATTTTAAATAGCTCAACTGGAATTCCATCACCTCCACTAGCTTTGTTCCTAGTGATGCTTCCTAAGGCCCACTTGACTTCTCATTCCAGGATTACAGTGGTAATCTAATGGTGATTTTCCATTTCTCTCATTCCTCTCATATTTATTAATTTAATTCAGTTCAGTTCAGTCGCTCAGTCATGTCTGACTCTTTGCAACCCCATGAACTGCAGCACGCCAGGGCTCCCTGTCCAACACCAACTCCCAGAGCCCACCCAAACTCATGTCCATTGAGTCGGTGATGCCATCTAACCGTCTCATTCTTTGTCGTCCCTTTCTCCTCCTGCCCTCAATCTTTCCCAGCATCAGGGTCTTTTCCAGTGAGTCAGCTCTTTGTATCAGGTAGCCAAAGTAGTTTCAGCTTCAACATCGGACCTTCCAATGAACACCCAGGACTGATCTCCTTTAGGATGGACTGGTTGGACCTCCTTGCAGTCCAAGGGATCTAAGAGTCTTCTCCAACACCACGGTTTAAAAGCATCAATTTTTCGGCACTCAGCTTTGTTTATAGTCCAAATCTCACACCCATACATGACTACTGGAAAAACCATAGCCTTGACTAGATGGACTTTTGTTGGCAAAGTAATGCCTCTGCTTTTTAATATGCTGTCTGCTGCTACTACTGCTAAGTCGCTTCAGTCGTGTCCAACTCTGTGCGACCCCATAGATGCCAGCCCATCAGGCTCCACCGTCCCTGGAATTCTCCAGACAAGAACACTGGAGTGGGTTTCCATTTCCTTCTCCAATGCATGAAAGTGAAAAGTGAAAGTGAAGTCGCTCAGTCGTGTCTGACTCTTAGTGACCTCATGGACTGCAGCCTACCAGGCTCCTCCGTCCATTGATTTTCCAGGCAAGAGTACTGGAGTGGGGTGCCATTGCCTTCTCTGATATGCTGTCTAGGTTGGTCATAACCTTCCTTCTAAGGAGTAAGTTTTTTGTAGCATATAGCCCATTTATTTCCTAGAATGTCCCTTACTTTTTGTTTATCTGATGTTTTGTCATGTTTAGATTCAGATTATGCATTGCTAGCCACAAATATCAGAGAAGTGGTTGTTTTGTGTTTCTCAGTGCATCCTGGAGGCCCAGAAAATTTTATTTGTCCCACTTGGAAGAAAAGTTATGTCCAACCTAGATAGCATTTTCAAAAGCAGAGACATTACTTTGCCGACTAAGGTCCGTTTAGTCAAGGCTATGGTTTTTCCTGTGGTCATGTATGGATGTGAGAGTTGGACTGTGAAGAAGGCTGATCGCCGAAGAATTGATGCTTTTGAACTGTGGTGTTGGAGAAGACTCTTGAGAGTCCCTTGGACTGCAAGGAGATCCAACCAGTCCATTCTGAAGGTTCCAAGAATGAGATGGCTGGATGGCATCACTGACTCGATGGATGTGAGTCTGGGTGAACTCCGAGAGATGGTGATGAACAGGGAGGCCTGGCGTGCTGCGATTCATGGGGTCGCAAAGAGTCGGACACGACTGAGCGACTGAACTGAACTGAACTGAACCGGTGATGTTAATTTCAATCACTGAAATTACATGAGATTGGCATGACTCAAAACTGATGACATTAATGGGTTCAGATAGTGTTTGCCAGGTTTCTTCACTATAAAGTTATTTTTGCTCCCTTTTCCATAGTCTGCTCTTTGACGGTTAGTCATTAAACATAGTCACAATCTCCACTTCCCCCCTCTAACCTACTAGTTAACTTAGAAAAAAATTTATACAATTCACTCTTTATGCTAGTAGGCTTTGAGAAATGCAGAATCATATATCTATCATGCCAGCACCATACATGTGAATTCTATCACTCAAGAGAATACTCTGTGGTTTGCCTAGTTAATCCCTTCTCCTGGAAACCACTGATCTTTTTTTTTTTTCCATTCCTACAGTTTTGCCTCCTCCAGAATGCCTCATGAATAGAATCATTCATTATGTAGCCCTTCCATTCTGGTTCTTTCAGCTTAGTAAGGGGCATTTGAGATTTATCCATTTTTTTTTGCATGGATGAATATCATGTTTCTTTTTTCTTGCTGAGTAGTTTTCCATCATGTATACCACAATTTATTCATCTATTCAGCTATTGAGGGATATCTTGGTGGCTCCCAATTTTGGGGGATTATGATTAAAGCTGCTAAAAATATTCACGTGCAGTTTTTTGTGTATGCATAAGTTTTCAGTTCAGTTGGGTAAATTCCTAGGAGCATGATTACAAGTTCATATGGTAAGTCTATGTTTAACATTATAAGAAACTGTCTTCCAAAGTGCCTGTACCATCTTTGCCTTCCCACAGCTCTTGTTTCAAATCTTTGACAGCATTTGGTATTGTCAGGGTTGTTTGTTTTTGTTTCTTAAATATTCAAATGGTAAGTCGTGGCAGCTCATTCTTTTGCAATTTGCCTTCCCTAGTGACTAAGGTCCGTCTAGTCAAGGCTATGGTTTTTCCAGTGGTCATGTATGGATGTGAGAGTTGGGCTGTGAAGAAGGCTGAGAGCCAAAGAATTGATGCTTTTGAACTGTGGTGTTGGAGAAGACTCTTGAGAGTCCCTTGGACTGCAAGGAGATCCAACCAGTCCATTCTGAAGGAGATCAGCCCTGTGATTTCTTTGGAAGGACTGATGCTAAAGCTGAAACTCCAGTACTTTGGCCACCTCATGTTAAGAGTTGACTCATTGGAAAAGACTCTGATGCTGGGAGGGATTGGGGGCAGGAGGAAAAGGGGATGACAGAGGATGAGATGGCTGGATGGCATCACTCACTTGATGGACGTGAGTCTGAGTGAACTCCAGGAGTGAACTCCATTGCTATCTTAAGTTCACTTAAGTTGGTGATGGACAGGGAGGCCCTGGCGTGCTGCGATTCATGGGGTCGCAAAGAGTCAGACACGACTGAGCGACTGAACTGAACTGAGTGACAAATTATATTAAGCATCTTTTTGTACTGATGGTTTATTTGCCATCCATATAACTTCTTCAGTGAAATGTTCTGTTCAGATATTTTGTCCAGTTTTAAAATTGAGCTTTTTGTTTTCTTACTGTTGAGTTTTAAGAGTTTTTAACATATTCTGGATACAAATACTTCATTGCAAATGTGATTTACAAATACTTTTTCCCAGTCTGTAGTTTGTAATTCCATTCACCCCAACAATATCTTTCACTGAATGAATTATTTTAATTTTGAGAAATTTCAATTTATCAAATTTCCTTTTGTGGATTATGCTATGGTGTCATATCCAAAAGCTAGTCACCAAATATGAGGTAAGAGATTTTCTCCTATGTTTTCTTCTATAAATTTTAGTTTTGTGTATTTACATTTAGAGTTTATTTTTGTGTGTGTGTAAGGTGTGAGTCGGAGAAGGCAACGGCACCCCACTCCAGTACTCTTGCCTGGAAAATCCCATGGACAGAGGAGCCTGGTAGGCTGCAGTCCATGGAGTTGCGAAGTCGGACATGACTGAGCGACTTCACTTTCACTTTTCACTTTCATGCGTTGGAGAGGAAATGGCAACCCACTCCAGTGTTCTTGCCTGGAGAATCCCAGGGACGGGGTAGCCTGGTGGGCTGTGGTCTATGGGGTTGCACAGAGTCGGACACGACTGAAGTGACTTAGCAGCAGCAAGGTGTGAGTGTCAAGAATGTTTTTTTTGCATATGGGTGTCCAATTTATTCAGCACCATTTGTTGAACTGCCTTATTGTTTTTGATAAAAAAAATTGTATTAATCTATCTCTGAGCTTCTGTTTTGTTCCCTTGATCTATGTGTCTATCCTTTCACCAGTACCACACTATCTTGATTCCTACATCTTACGAATAAGTCTTGATATCAGGTCATATAAGTCCTCCTGCTTTGTCTTTCTTTTTCAAGATCAACATGTCAATTTCTGCAAAAGAGGCAGCTGGGATTTTAATAGAGATTGTGTTGAGTCTGTGGATCAATCTGGGGAGCATTGCTATCTTAACCACATCAAGTCTTCAAATCTATCCCCATGAAATGTTTTCCACTCATTTAGAGCTTTAATTTCTTTCAACAATACATTATAGTTTTCAGAGTGTAAGTTTTGCACTTAAAAAATTCGATCAGAGCAAGAACACTTTGTTGTTGGTTTCTCCCCTCCCCTCCCACCCCCCCACCTCTGAAATATTCCATCTACTCGAGTATCCAAGATAAGATTTACACTGATCAGGTCGGAGGATTGGGAAGGATGAAGAAAAATAAAAGAGAATTAAGTCACCACTGAAGAAAAAAGGTGCAACATTGATTACCTCAATCTTCCTTTGTCTACCCCTGGGGTCCTGGGGTAAAGATATATGTGCAGCCAAAATATAGCATATAGAAGAAAAACTCCACATGTCCCCTTGTCACAAAACCCAAATGTGAATCTCAGAAGATTCTGTCTGTCCAGAGGGTGCTCTATCCAGGGAAGAGGGCGGAGCAGGTCAGGAGCACAGTTTCTAGGGCAGCAGAGAGGTGTGGTGGCTGATGGGGGATGGGGGTAGGGGCTGTCTTCCCACCCACCAGAGGGCTGCTTGGTTTGCACTTTTTCTGTATTATTTTTTCCTGCATACAGCCACTCCATTATTTACAGCAGTTTTGTTCTGTAAAGTTGCTACCAACACTGAATTAGCCAGTACTGAAATACAGCTTCTAAGGGAAATGGGGATGAGGCTAGAGTCTTGCACGTCTGTCTGGTCACATTTTCCTCAGTCAAAATGCCATTTGCATTACATTAAAGTCATGAAAGCAAAGAAAGACTGGAATCTGCTTAAAGGGGATTAAAGAGACATGACAACTACATGGGACATGTGATCCTGGACTGGATCTTGAAATGAAAAAAAAAAAAAGACATTTAAAGTACATGAAATTAAATTTGAATATAGTTTCTAGGTTGAAACCTGAGCATCAGTACTTTTTAAAGTTCCCAGTAGATTTCTATGTGCAGCCAAGTTTGAGAACCATTAAAGTCCTTCCCCAGGTTTTTTTTTTTCTCTTAATAAATAGGTTCATTTCATTTTTAATTTGTATATTTTAAAATAAAAATTGTATATATATATATATAAGGTGTACATCATGATGATTTGATATACATGGTGAAATAACTACTACAGTTCAGGCTGATTAACATATCATCTCACATAATTAGCATTTTGTCCAGTGAGTGCACTTGATATCTATTCTTTTAGCATATTTTCAGGTTTGATACAATATTATTAAATATAGTTGTCATACTTGTACGTTAGATCTTTAGACTTATTTGCCCTGGTTTTCAGTTAGAACTCAATGCTAGCCCAATTAGACTGAGCAGTTTCCAGCTCTTGCATATGGTGTTTGAGGATTCCTAGGATGCTCTGAAGACAGGTTGTCAAGATGAAATGCTATAAACCTAATATTGGCATGCTTTTACAGTAATTGATCAGACTAATGATTATATAACTACATTAAAAGAATTGCAGAGGACTTGAATGATGTAAATAATTAATCTTCCTTTACTATGATGTTTCTTGGTCATCAATTCTGTCTTTTTTCTTAATTTTTAAAGACAAGCTTCTATCTCTAAAGCAAAAGGAGCAAACAGTGAAATTGATCCAAGAATAAAGTTGAGAAGAACCCGAGTAGCTTGTCTCTAGATGTCAGATTTCAGCTGTCTTGCAGATCAGAATGCTAGGCCTCTTCACCTCCTGAAAGGCCAGGCTTTTTACCAGCTATATTGCACCATTTACATCTCTGCAAAATAAAAAAGAACACTGAATCCTTACCCATCCTACAGCTAAGCCTCACCTCTCTTATCTTTCCAAGTTAGGGCTGAACACTGTTTCCTCACTCCTACTCACTCTTCATACTGTTCATGGGTTCTCATGGCAAGATGGTTAGATAGCATCACTGACTCAGTGGACAAGAATTTGAACAAACTTTGGAAGATAGTGAAGGATGGGGAAACCTGATGTGCTGCAGTCCATGGGGTTACAACTTAGTGACTGGACAATAACAACTCACTCTTCAAACCACTAGAATCTGCCTTCTTGCCCTAGGACAGAGCTTACTGTTCTTGCTGAGATTTTGTCATTTTTCTCAAATAAATGAATTTTGGATACTTGCAAGCCTTTGGTTAACTTCCAGAGTTCTAAAATGTTGATTTTGACTTATTTTTTTGCCAGTGATCTTGTTGCTTACATGGAGGAGTGCATTTTCAGAGGTCTTTATTCTACCATCCTTAATCTAAAACCACTCAACATCTTCCCCTTGAGCCCCAAAGTGCCCTTTCTTGCTTGGTTTCTTATCTCCTTAAATGATACCCACAGTGTTTCATAAACCAGAAATGTAGAAATTATCTTGGACTCCCTTCACCCCTCTCCCTTCCTTCCTTCCTCCTTGGATCCAAACAAACACCAAATACCAATCATTCTACTTTCCAAAGCTCTCTCAAGCTCATCTCTTTCTTCTCAACCTCACCCTTATTACCAAGATCCCATTACCATCTCCTCTCACTTTAACCCCTGCCTTCCCACTGTATCTGTGCTCAGCCGTTCAGTCACGTCTGACTCTTTGTGACCCTGTGGACTACCATCCACCAGGCTCCTCCATCCATGGAGTTCTCCAGGCAAAAATACTGGAGAGGGTTGCCATGCCCACTCTATAGCCTCCGTTATACTACACACATATGGGTCATTTAAAAAGGCAGAATAGTGAAGGATAAAAGTTTAGACTCAAGTTGACATAGACTCATAGGCCAATTTTACTATTCACTAGCTCTGGGTCTTTGGAAAATGACTTATCCACCCTGTGACTCAGTTTCCTCATCTGTAAAACTGAAATAACATTGATACTTAACTCAAAGAATATTTAAGAGGATCAAGTAAAAAAATCCTAGTATTTACTACATCAACTGACATCTAGTAAGGACTTAGCATATGATAGTAATATTATAAGACTAAGTTTTCAACTTTAAATATGACTTATAATGTGCAGTAGCATCTGGCAGGTGTTTACACGTCCATCATCTTCACTTGTCACTTCCTGCATACCCCATTGGAGCCATTAGAAATTTCATTTCCTTGTATATATGAGAACATAGGGTGTCCTTTCTCCGTTCTCAGCTCTGAGCCTTCAGACATGTGGTTCCCTAGGTCTGAAACCTGCTGTTGCTCTAACACGGCAAACATGCTTCTGGCTCAGCACCTTGGCATGGCTATTCCCTCTGCCTGGGAGGATCTTTCCCAGATCTTTACATGGCTCACTCCCTTTTTCCACTCATGTCTCGACCCAAATGTCAGCTCCCCATGCAGCCTTCCATGATCACTGTCTAAGCTGGTGCTCCATTTTATCCTTTGTAGTCCTATCCCTTCCTAGCATTACCTGATCAATTTGTTTTATTATCTACATGTTTTCTTCTTTAAAATGTAAGCTGTATGTGCTAAGTCGCTTCAGTCATGTCTGACTCTTTGTGATGCTATGGACTGTAGCCCGCCAGGCTCCTCTGTTCATGGGATTTTCCAGGCAAGAATACTGGAGTGAGTCACGATTTCCTCCTCCAGGGGCTCTTCTCCACCCAGGGCTCAAACTGGTGTCTCTTAAGTTTCCTGCATTGGCAAGCAGGTTCTTTACCACGAGCACCATCTGGGAAGCCCGTAAGCTCTACAAAGGCAAGATTTGTGTCTTGTTCTTTATTGTATTTCTGACATTTATATAATCCCTGACTCATGAAAGATACTTAAAATATTTGTGGAATGAATGATTGTGTGTGGGATCATGATGAGTTTCCCTGGTAAGACTTACTGATGAAGCTATACCAAGAGGCAGATAAGAAATAGATAACTAGTTCAGAAATCTGACATGGCCTCCTAGTATCAGCTGTAGGACCACTGACAGCAAAATGTTCACTTTAACAGATCTATACCATTAAGTCAAGAATAAGAGATTCCAGGTGGACATAAGAACAGTACAACAGAGGCTTTCACTAGTTTCAACAAGTAGATCGAAACACTGTTCTTGGATTAGTAACTTTCTCTTTGAAAGTTTCTATAATTATGGCATTCCTGGGATTTGTTACATTTGCTGGCTTCTGAAATATTACACACGTGTATGTCTTGGCCCAGCAGCTTAGCTTCTTCTTTCTGGAGCTCGTTCTGCAGCGATGCAATCAGGCAACTGCCGTGACCTTTCTTATCATGAAGGGAAATCTGAGTGTTTCACAAGATCTTTGTTTTCGATGCTTCATTCTCCACTTCTTGAATTTTCTGCTTATGAAATCTTACTTACTCTCTAGTTGGTATTTCCATTCTCTCTCTCTGACTTTTCTTATTCTTTCCAAAACAACTTCTTTGGAAGAATGCTACCTTTCTGCCCAGGAATACCCAAGTTTTGTGTTCATTTTCCAATAGAGCTTCAGCTTAAAGAAGTAAGAGAGATTCATGTTTCAACATTTCTGTTTTCCAGCCCTTGCTGAGCTAGCAACTCAGCATTTAGCTTATATTGGAAATGGCCTTTATCTTTTGTTAACAAAGGTTCATTTTGTAAGCCATCTATCATGTGTTTCTTAATTTCTCAGTCTGGTCACCTGCCAGGTATTTCCGCTACATAAAACCATTACTCAAAATCTGAATTTCATTTTCTTTGTGAGGAAGAGCACTTGCTATGTCTTTTGGCAATTTCTGACAATGTATGATTAGATCACAGAGGTTTTTTTTTCAGTTTTCTGCTTCCAGTTGTAAGTGTCCAAGTCTCTTAAATCCAGTATATTTTTGTTTAACCCTTGGGAATTCAGATTTTATCTCTTTACTGAAATTAACTTCATTATAGGCTCTTTTCAACTCTGAAAGTTTGCAAAATTCTTTGTAAAAACGAGTACTATTTCCACTGAGTTCTTGCAGTCTGATGTCTTACCCTGGTTCTTTACATTCCTGTTCTTGGGGCCTAAAATAACAAGTGAGGTTACCATTGGCGTTTGATTTTTTTCTTAGAGTCCTTTGATTGCAGCTCTAAGACCATTTCCTCAAAGAGATTCTTATTTGTGTCTTGGGTTCCTCCAAAAAGGTCTTTGTAGCTTTGATCTATTGATAATCTGACAACTCTTTAAGAGTTTCTTTTTTCTCTCAAGAGGCTTTTAACTTTCTGCACAGTGTGCTGCCAGTCATTTCATTTTTTTCTATTTGTGGACAGAAGCACCCCCTCCCCCTGCCCTGGGAAAATTCCAGAGTAATTACTCTCTAGCAAGGCAGTTATGCTTATAGATTGTCAAGACACATATTGAAAAATCAGGCTATAGGGACTGCAGTGGAGGAAGGTGATGAGGCCAAGAAGAGAGAAGGCTGAGGCCAGCAGGTGCCAGAGACAGGAGCTGGGCCCAGAACAGACAGTGGGTCCAGATGAAATGGATTCCTGGCAAAGCAGGTTGAGAAAAAAAGTCCATGAAAAGTTAGAGCCCAAGATTTCCTGGTCCCCCAGGACTTCTTGCTGTACAGCATCTTGTTCTGACACCCAAAGCTTAATTCCAGAATCAGGCAGGGCTAGTCCATCTCCAGATCTTATTCCAGCCCTGCTACAGCCAGACCCTCCCCTCAGCATTACAGGTAGCCCTGTAGCACCTGTTACAGACACTCCTTAGAAACAGACACACATTAGAAACAGACACACATTAGAAACAGACACTCCTTCCAGGATGCTGTCCTGCTTCAAGATGATTGTAGTGAAAGTCGCTCAGTCATGTCTGACTCTTTGCAACCCCATGGTCTATACAGTCCATGGAATTCTCCTGGCCAAAATACTGGAGTGAGTGGCCCTTCCCTTCTCCAGGGGATCTTCCAAACCCAGGGATGGAACCTGGGTCTCCTGAATTGCAGGCAGATTGTTTATCAGCTGAGTCACAAAGGGAACCCCAAGATAATAGCAATAAATGCATAAATCCACAATGAGTATGATGTGACTGGTGCCCACCAAAGTCATGCCGCCCACAACCTGTATGATCAGAGCCAGGGGCCTGTGTTCCCTGCCTCCTGCAGTGGGACGTCCTTCTCCAGAGCCCCTTTGGGCTTCTAACTCCTTACACTAGAACGTTGCTAAAAATAGGTGTTGCTTTCCTTCTGAGAAAGTTTCCAGTTCTTTTAATCCCATCTACTGATCCCCTTCCTCCAGCCCCTGCCACTATTACTACTTGAGATAGAAGGTAAATCCCCAAGGTCATGAGTGTTCATAGAAGCCCAAAATATTTAAAGGAAATAGTTAAACTGACATAGGAAATTGAGAAGAATTTGTTTTTGCTCATGAGGAGAAGTTAAAGCACCTGGAACTGAGCTTCATGAGGCCTGGGTCCCCATCCCCAGTGCTCATTTTAGCTGAGCCAGGTTATCACTGACATTTAACTCTGGGCTTTTGGTATGTCACTGTAAGATAAGTGAATTGAACTAGATGATCATGAGGGCTGCTTTTACATTTGTCTATCTATAACTATCCTGTGATCATGGGTTAGTGACCAGAATGAAGTAACAGAAACTTGGAAAAAGGTTCATTGCTCTTCTGGGATGACATGACTTGAGAGAGATTGCTTCCTTGGGATGAATGAATTTTATCATACTACGAAGACCCAGATAAGGAGCCTAACATGTTGCTGGTTTCACATCAAAGTCAGAGCTTCTTCTGGCTTGTAAGGATACAGATGTTGACTGCAATATGCATGAGCACTGAAGGTCTTAGGACAAGTCCATTTTTCCATTAAGGAATTTCCTTCTATTTCGAGTCTGTCATGAATGAGAGTTGACCTTTATCAAATGTGTTTTCTGCATCCACAGAAAGATCATGTGGCTTTCTTCTTAAATCTGTTAATTTTGTGAATTACATTGATAGATCTAATATTTAACCATCCTTATACTATTTTGGAATCATTCTTTTTAAATACACTATTGGACTGGATTTGCTTATATTTTATTTTGAATATTTCCATCTATGTTTATAAACAATGTTTTAAGCACAAAAGAGAAATTTTTAGTCCATTTAATTGGAAATTACAATGGTCATTCCACCTATGTTTATAAGCCAGAGTGATTTTTAAATTTCTCTTTTTGTGCTGACCTTGTCTGGTTTTGGTGTCACAATTAAACAAGTCTTGTAAAATAATTGTGTAACTGCTTCTTTTCTGTTTTCTGAAATGGTTTATATAAGATGAAGATTAACTGTCCTTTGAAGTTTTATTAAACAAACCTCTGAAAATATCAGAGTGAACTCTCACTCGGGCAGGATGATGTCTGGATACCCTGGACAAACTTTCCAGTAAAACAACTATGCATGCTAGAGTAAGTTTTTTAAAATTTTGTAACTGCATTGCTGAGGTGGCAGAAAAAGAAAAAAAAAAAAATCAAAAGAGTGAGGAAAGCAGGAATTTAGAAAAAGCAAAAAAAAACATATTTTTCCCTCAGGGCATCTCACAAATTTAAATTTCAGTTTTGATACTTGACTGTAATGCAGGAGGATAGGTGACAAACCATCACAGAGTTTAGTAGAAGACCTCTCTGTAAAGCTGAGCCTACAAAATGCTAAGTCCTTTGTGTCAGGGTAAAGTAGAAATAAATGCACATCACACAAGTGGCCCATAAGGAAACTTGCTTATCTTGACTGTGTTTCTGAATGGAGAGAGAGGGAGATGACTTCCTCGAGAATTTAAAACCAGTTTTTATAGGGGCACAACACTGCCTGGAGTAAAGAATATATTTTCTAGTCTTCTTTGCAACATGACACGTATTTTCTGTCCAGTGAAATCTAAGTGGAAGTGAGGCATGTGTTTCATTCAGGACTTTTCCATGTTTGCTCGTAAATGAGATTAATTTTTGACGTTCCTTTCTTGGGCCGACCTTGTCTGGTTTGAGAGTTCTCAGAAAGGAAGAAAGGTATTGGTGTAGACAGCGAGCAGTCTCTGCTGCCCTGATACATGAGGTAATTGAGACATGGGGTGCCACAGAAACAGAATTTTCACATGAACAGGAAGGATTTTCCTTCTTTAAAGAAGATCCCAGCCCTGGGAGGCTTCCCAGGTGGTGCTAGTAGAAAAGAACCTGCTTGCCAGTGCAGAAGATGTAAGACGGCAATTCAATCTTTGGGTCAGGAAGATCCTGTGGAGGAGGGCATGGCAATATAGTCCAGTATTCTTGCCTGGAGAATCCCAGGGACAGAGGAATCTAGCGGGCTACAGACCAAGTGGTCGCACAGAGGGTGCCTCACGTAACCTGGCATGCCATCACACACCATTGCACACTCTTGCATGTCCTCCATGCCCTTGTACACTCTCACATGGACTCGCATGCTCTTTATGCCCTCACACTTGCTCACCCACTCTTGCACATCCTCACACGCCCTCGCATAGGGTTGCACATCCTCGCACTTCCCTGCACCCTTGCACACCTTTGCAAGCCCTCACATGCCCTTGAGCATCCTCACATGCTCTCACATGCCCTCACACACACTTGCACACCCTCGCACATCCTCTCACATCCTCAGATGCCCTTGAATGCTCTTGTACTCACATGTGTATCTTCCACAGCCACACACCTTGCATGCACTTGCACATCCTAGCATGTCCTCCCATGACCTAACACGTCCTCAAACGCCCTCGCACACACCTTCATGCCCTCGCATTCTCTCACACATTGTTTAACACTCTCACACATCCTCACACACCCTCACATGCCCTTGCATACCCTTGCATGCACTCCCACACCCTCACACGTCTTCATACATCATCAAATGCTTTCACATGCACATGCACACTCTTGCACAGCCACACACCTCCTTGCATGCCCTTGCATGCCTTAACACCTTTCCCCATGCCCTAGCACATCCTCAAACGTCCACACACACCCCTGCACACCCTCGTGCTCTCTTGCACATTGTCAAATGCTCTCGCACATCCTCACACACCATTGCACGACCTTGCACGCTATTGCATGACATTGCACACCCTCGCATGTCCTCATAAGCTCTTTCATGTTCTCCCATGCACTCACAAACCCTTGCATACTGTCGTGTAGCCTTGCACCCTCTTGCAAGTCCTTGAACGTTCTCACACTCTCACAAGCTCTCCCATGCCCTTGTCCACTGTCACACGTCCACACACACCCTTGCATACTTTTGCATGTCCTTGCACACACTTGCACACCTTTACATTCTCTTTCATGTACTCACACACATTTGCACACCCTCACACACTCAGGGATGACATGACTCACCCTCACATGCCCGTGTATGCCCTAGCATGCCCTTGCCCATGCTCACACATCCTTATATGCTCTCACACGTACTCACATGCCCTCATATGCCTGCACAAACCCTAAAATGCCCTTGTTCATGCTCACATATTCTTGTATGTCCTTGAATGCTCTTGCTCATCTTTTCATGCCCTCACACACCTTCACATGCCCTGCATGCCCTAGCAAGCAGTCACGCATTCTTGCATGTCCTCGCATTCTCTCACATGGCCTTGCATGCACTTGAATGTCCTCGCATTCTCTTGCAAGTCCTGCATGCCACCTCACACCCTTGTATGGCCTCGCACACCCTCACATGTCCTTGTACGCTCTCACACATCCTGGCACGCTCTTGCACATCCTTGCATGGTCTCACAGATTCTCGCACATCCTCGTGCACTCTCCCATGGCCTTGCATGCACTTGCACATTCTTGTACACCCTCACATGCCACTGCAAGCCCTCACACACTCTTGCACAGCCTCACATAGCCTCACACTCCCTCACACGTCCTTGTACACTCTTGCACATCATGGCATGCTCTCACACACCCTCACAGATTCTTGCACGTCCTTGCATGCCCTCACAGATTCTCGCGCATCCTTGCATACCCTTGCACACTCTCCCATGGTCTCACATGCACTCACACATCCTCGTTCACCCTAGCATGCCACTGCAAGCCCTTGCACACTCTTGCACAGCCTTGCATGCTCTTCCACACCCTCACATGAGCTCTTGCACGGCCTTGCACATCCTTGCACACACTCGCATGCCCTCTCATGCCCTTACATGGCATCACAAATCCTCGTATGTGCTTCCATGCTCTTGCAAGCCCTTCCATGCCCTCCAACATTCTCGCATGTCCTCACACACCCTCATTCACCCTCGAATGCTCTTGCATGCACTTGCACACTCTCACACAGCCACAAAAGTACTCCCAAGCCCTCACACGACCATGCAAGCCCCCACACACCCTTGCAGGCCCTACCACACCCTTGCAGGCCCTACCACACTCTTGCCCATGCTCATGTATTCTTGCACATCCTGGCATGCACTCACATGACCTCAAATCGCCTTGCACGCCTGCGCACACTCCGGCATGCCATTGCACATCCTCGCATGCGCTCTCAAGCCCTCATGCACTCTCATGCACTCTCACACTCTCTCGAATGTTCTCACACACTCTTGCAAGCCCTCACATGCCCTCACACACCCTCACACACCTTCTCATGCTCTCATGTATCATCACACGCAATGCCATGCCTTCATATGCACTTGAACGCCCTAGCACTCCCTCACATGCACTCACATCCCCTTGCACGTCCTTGCACCCTCTTGCATGTGCTTGGATGTCCTCACATGCTCTCATATTCCCTCACACACTCTCGCACACCCTCACACGAATGTCCTTGTACACTCTCACAATTCTTAGCATGCCCTCACATGCTCTTGCATGCTCTCACATCCCATACCATCATGCATGCTCTCGCATGTCGTCACACACTCTGCCATGCTCTCACATGCACTCACACCCTAGCATGCCCTTGCATCCCCTGGCACCCTCTCACACATGCTCACATGCCCTCATGTGCTCTCACATGACCTCGCACTCCCTCACATATCCTTGCATGCCTTCATACAGCCTCACACACCCACGCACGTCCTCACACACCCTCGCAAGCCCTCACATGTCTTTTCCTCTCCTTGCATGTCCTTGCACCCTCTCATACATGCTCGCATACCCTCACACACTCTCACACAGCCTCACACTCCCTTGAATGTCCTTGTACACTCTCACAATTCTTTGCATGCCCTCACACACTCTTGCATGCTCTCACATCCCTTAGCACATATTCACATACCATCACACCCACTTGCACTGTCTCATGTGCCCTCA
The DNA here is from genome assembly GCA_006410635.1 of Cephalophus harveyi. NCBI lineage: Eukaryota > Metazoa > Chordata > Mammalia > Artiodactyla > Bovidae > Cephalophus > Cephalophus harveyi. The sequence continues at coordinate 362,573 of SJYT01040319.1, forward strand.
CAAGCCCTCCCACACTCTCGCAGGCCCTCACATGCTCTTGCATGCACTTGCACATGCTTGCAGTCCTTGCACACTCTCACATGACCTTGCACATCCTCACACTCCCTAACACGCCCTCGCCTGCCCTTGCCTGTTCTTGCACATCATCACATGGCCTCGCATGCCCTTGCACACTCTTGCTTGACCTCGCATGTACTCACACACCCTCACATGCTCTCGCACACCCTCACATGGCTTAACATGCCCTCGTAGGCTCTCACAGTGCCTCGCATGCTCTTGCACTCCCTCTATGTTCTTGCATGTCCTCACATGCCCTTGCACATCTTTGCACACTCTTGCACATCCTTGCAATTCTCTCATGTCCTTGCCTGCTTTCACACACCATCGCACGTCCTTGCACACCCTTGCACGCCTTCTCATGCTATTGCATGCCCTCACATGCACTCGCACATCCTCGCACACTCTCTGCACATCCATGCATGCTCTCACAAGCCTTTGCACATATGCTCAGATGCCCTCACATGCACTTGCATGGCCACACACACCCTTCCAAGCCCTTGCATGCTCTTGCACGCCCTCACACGCTGTTGCCCTGCCTTGCAACCCTCGCACATCCTTGTATGCTCTCACACGTCCTCACACATCCTCGAATGACCTCTCCTGGCCTTGCACACCATCACACGCTTTCACACATCCTCACACACTCTCGTCCTCATACACTCTCTCACACCTTTGTACACTCTTACACTCCCTTGCATGCCCTCACACACTCTTATACTCCATTGCAAACCCTCACACACTTACACTGCCTTGACCCACATGCTCTCAACTCCCTCTATGTCCTTGCATGTCCTCACATGCCCTTGCACACCTTGCACACTATTACACTCCCTCCCACTACCTCACACACTGTTATACTCCTTGCACACCTTTGCAGTCATACACTTCCTCGCCCATCCTTACACTTCCTCGCCCATCCTTACACTCCCTCACACACTGTCACACACTTACACTACCTCATACACCCTTGCACACTCTTACACTCCCTGGCATGCCTTCACACACTTTTATACTCCATTGCAAACCCTCACACACTTACATTCTGTTGCTCAGTCTTACATTCCTTGCACATCCTCACACATTCTTATACTTCCTCTCATGTTCTTACAATCCCTGAAATGACCACTAGTTCCAGGGTCACTCCCAACCCACCTTGAACCTGGGATCTCTCTTAAACTCCCTGGAACACCATCTCACACTCTTACACTCCATCTCACACCCTAGCACACTCTTACACTCCCTCACAACACCCTCACACACTCGTACTCCCTTGCACACCCTCACACATTCTTAGACTCCCTTGCACATTCTTACACTCCCTGGCATGCCCTCTCACACCCTTACACTCCCTTACACACCCTCGCACACTCTTACACTTCCTCACATGCTCTTCCACCCCCTCGCACAGCATCCCACACTCTTACACTCTCTTGCAAGCTACGACACTGCCTCACACCCTCCTACACTCCTTTGAATGCCCACACACTCTTACACTCCCTTGCTCATCTCTGCACACTCTTACACTCCCTCATATGTTCTGATGTTTCCTTGCCCACCCTCACACACCCTTACACTTCATCGCACACCCTTGCACACTCTTTCACTACCTTGCATGCTATTACATTCCCTTGCACACCATCACACACTCTTACACTCCCTTACATGCTCTTATACTTCCTTGCACACACTCACACACTCTTACAGTCCCTCATATGCTCTTACACACTTTCCCACAACCTTGCACACTCTTAAACTCTATCATGGTCTTATACTCCCTTGCACAACCTCACATGCTCTTACACTTCCTTGCAGGCTCTTACACTTCCTGGCACACCATCACTCACCCTTACACTCCATCGGACACCCTTGCATGCTCTTCCACTCTGTGGCACAACCTGACACACTTAGACTCCTTTGCACACCCTCGCACACTGTTACACTCCCTTGCATGCTCTTACACTCTCCTGCACACCTTCACAACTCTTACATTCCATTGTAAACCTTCACACATTCTTACACTCCCTCACACAGTCATGCACACCCTCACTCACCCTTCCACACTCTTACATTCCCTCATACACTCTGCAACTCCCTCACACATCCTCACACACTTTCACTCTCGTACACCCTTGCACACTCTTACACTCTCTTGGATGACCTCACAAACTCTTACTCTCCCTCATACACCCTTGCATGGTCTTACATTCCTTTGCACATCTTGCATGCTCTTACACTCCCTGGCACACCATTAAACACTCTTACACTCCCTGTCACACCCTGACACACTCTTATGCTCCCTCACAAGCCTATACCTGTGGTCACATGTACATAGTCTCATGGTTAACCACTCTCAGACCATAGACATGTTGTCACAAGTTCACAGTCTCCATGGTTACCCCACCTACCAGACCATGTACCTGGAGTCACATTTCCAGTTTCCAGGGTAATCCCCACACCCAGACCTAACACATTGTGTCACTTGTCCACAGTCTCCAAGGTGAGCCCTTCCCAGACCCTACACCTGGCGTCACATGTCCACAGTCTCTACAGTGACCTCACATCACCTACCCTGTACCTGGGGTCATGGTGACCCTCCTCCCAGACCCTGTACCTGGGGTCACATCTCTACAGTCACCAGGGTGACCCCCTTTCGGACACTGTACCTGGGGTCACACATACACAGTCTCCATGGTGACCCCCTCTCCCAGATCCTGTCTATTTATTTTCTATTTACTACCCTCTTACCCCTTAATAGTCCTTAGTGGTAGTGGTGATGGTTTAGTTGCTAAGTCATGTCCAACTCTTGTGACACCATGGACTGTAGCCTGCGATGTTCCTCTATCCATGGGATTCTCCAGGCAAGAATACTGGAGTGGGTTGCCATTTCCTTCTCCAGGAAATCCTCTTGACCCAGGAATCGAACCCAGGTCTCCTGTATTGCACGTAGATTCTTTACCGACTGAGCTATGGGGGAAGATTTTGAGCTATGAGGGAATGCCCAGACCCTGTGCCTGGGGTCACACTTCAAGAATATCCAGGGTGTCCCGCCTGCCCATAACCTGCACCTGGTGACATATGTCCAGTCACCAGGGTGAACGTGCTCCCAAATCCTGCACTTGGGGTCCCATGTCCAGAGTCTAGGGTGACACTCTCCCAGAAACTGTACCTGGGCTTACAGGTCCACAGTCTCCAGGGTGACCCCCTTCCAAGACCCTGCACCTGGGGTAACATGTCCAGTCTCCAGGGTGATCCAGCTCCCAAACAATGTACCTGGCATCTGATGTCACAGCCTCTGGAGTGAGCCACCTCCCAGACCCTGCACCTGGGATCCTATGTCCACAATCTCCAGGGTGACTCTGGACCGGGGTCACATGTCTACAGTCTAAAGTGTCACCCCACCTCCTATACCCTATATGTGGAGTCACACATCCACAATCTCCAAGGTTATACCCTCCCAGACCATGCACCAGGAATCACACATGCAGTCTTTAGGGTTAGCCCTTTCCCTAGACCCTAAACTTTGGGCCAAATGTCCACATTATCCATGTTGACCCCACTTCCCATACGTTGTACCTGAGGTCACGTGTCTACAGTCTCCAGGGTGACCTTGCCCCAAGACCCAGTACCTGGGGTCACACATCCACAGTGTTCATGGTGACCTCCTCCCAGACCCTGCACCTAGGGTAAGACATCCACCGTCTCTACAGAGGCCCCTTTCCAGACCCTACATGTGGGATCACATGTCCACAGTCCATAGGGTGACCCCATCACTCAGACCCTGTACCTGCTCTCATATGTCCACAGTCCCCAGGGTGACAGCACTCCCAGACCCTGTACCTGAAGTCAAAGGCTTCCAGGGTGACAAACATCCCAGACACTAAAACTGGGTCACACATGCAGTCTCTAGGGTGACCGCAGCCCACATCCAAGCACCTGGTGTACATGTCCACAGTCTCCCTGGTGAACACCTTTGCAGACCCTGTACATGGGATCACATGTCCACATTTTGCAGAGTGAATGTCCTCCAAGACCCTGAACCTGGGGTCACATATCCACACTTGCCAAGGTGAATCCGCCTCAAGACCCTGTACCTGGGGTCACATGTCCAGTCTCAAGGGTGACCCCACCTACCAGACCCTTGTCCTGGGTTCACACATCAACAGTCTCCATGTTGACTGCTTCGAAGTACCTGCACCTGGGGTCACATGTCAAAATTCTCCTTGACACCGCTCACACCCCACACTTGGGTTCACATGTCCACAGTCTCCAGGGTGACTACACCTTACCAGGTTCACAAGTCCACATTCCTCTGGGTGACACCCTCCCAGAGCCTGTATGTGTGGTCACACATCCACAGTCTCCTTGGTGTGACCCCTTCCCAGACCTGGGAACTTGGGTCACATGTCCATTGTCCCCAGGGTAACCCCACCTCCCAGACCCTGTACCTGGGGTCACATGTCTAGAGAGTCTAAAGGGTTACCCACTTCCCAGACCCTGCACCTGGGGTCACATGTAAACAGTCTCCAGGATGAGACCACCTTCAGACTATGTACCTGGGGTCACATGACCACAGTGCCCAGTGTGTCATCTCCTCCCAGTCCCTGCACCTAGGGTTGCCCATCCACAGTCTCCAGGGTGAACCTCTCCCAGATTATACACCTGGAGTAACATGTCTACAATCCCAGGTGACACCACTTCCCAGCCCCTGCACCTAAGGTCCCATGTCCACAAGATCCAGGGTGACCCCCTCCGACACCCTGGACCAGGTTCACATGTCTACAGTCTGAAGTGTGACTCCACCTTCCAGAAACTGCACATGGGGTCACACATAAACAGTTTCCAGAGTAACCCTTTCTTGACCCTGTACCTAGGGTCAAATTTCTGTAGTATCCAGGATGACTCCCTCCCAGACCACATACATGGATCACATGTCCACAGTCTCTAGTATGAGCCAACATCCAGGCTCTGTACCTGAGGTCTCATGACTACAGCATCCTGGGTGACACCACCTCCCAGTCCTGCACTTAGGGTAACACATCCAGAGTCTCCATGGTAACCCCCTCCGAGACCATTCACCTGATGTAACATGTCTACAATCCCCAGAGTGACCCCAGTCCCAGATCCTGCACCTGGGATCACACATCCACAGTATGCAGGGAGAGCCCCTCCCCAGACCCTGCACTTTGGGTCACACGTCCATAGTCCTCAGAGTGACCCCACCACCCAGACCCAGTAACCAGAAACACCTGCACATAATCTGCACAGTAATCCCACCTCCCAGACCCTATACCTGGAATTTCACGTCCATAATCTCCATGATGAACCCCTCCCAGACCATGCACCTGGGATCACACACTCACAGTTTCTAGGGTGACCCTCCTTCCCCCCCGCACAGGGGGTTATATGACCACAGTCTCCACATTCATACCCCACATCAGATCCTTTACCTGGTGTCACATGGCCACAGCTTCCCTGGTGAACCCCTTCATAGACCCTATTCATAGGGTCACATGTCCATAGTCTCCAGGGTGAACCCTCCCCCAGATCCTGCACCTGGGTTCACACATCCACAGTCTCCACGTGACCCCATGTCCCAGACACTTCACCTGGCTTTACACATCCACAGGCTCCACGTGACCCCATGTCCCAGACACTTCACCTGGCTTTACACATCCACAGGCTCCAGGGTCAGCCTCTACCCCAGACACTGCATTTTGGGTCACCAATCCACTTTCTCCAGGGAGAGAAAGAACAGAAAGAAAGAAAGAAAGAACACCTCACAGAACCTGCACTTGGGGTCACATGTCCCCAGTCTCCACAGAGAGCCCTCTCCCCAGACCCTGCACCTGGTGTTAGATGACCACAGTCCAGGGTGACCCCTACTCCCAGGTCACACATCCACAGGCTAAAGGATGACCCCTTTGAAATACAAGCACCTGGGGTCAAATGTCCACAGTCTCCTTGGTGACACCTCTCCCAGACACTGTACCTGGGGTCACATTTCCAGTTTCCAGGGTAACTGCCTCTCCTAGACCCTACACCTGGGGTCACACGTCCACATTCTCCATGGTGACCCCACCTTACCAGAACTTTCACCTCTGGTCACATGTACACAGTCTCCAGGGTAACCACCACTCCCGGACTTTGAACCTTTGGTCACATTTCCAGTCTCCAGGGTGACACCCTCCAGACCCTTACCTGTGGATACAGTCCACAGACTTCAGGGTGGCACTACCACATCAGTCCTAGCACCTGGGATGACACGGTCACAGTTTCCATTGTGAGCTCCCCTCCCAGACCATACATTCGTGTTACATGTCCACAGTTTCCAGGGCGACACCCTCCCAGATCCTGTATCTGAGATCACATGTCTTCAGTCCCCAGGGTGACCTCTCCCAGGCACTGTATTTGGGGTCACATATCCAGTCTCTACCATATGCATTCTCCCAGACCCAGTACCTGGTGACACATGTCCATAGTTTCCAGGGTGATGTCATTTCCCAGACCTTGTACCTGGGTCACATGTCCACAGTCTCCAGTGTGACCACCCTCCCAGACCCTGTAATAGGACACCCTTCATACCCTGTACCTGAGGTCACACTTACAAAATATCCAGCATGACATCCCCGCGCAGATCCTGAACCTGGTGTCACCCATGCACAGTCTCCAGTGTGACCACCCTCCCAGACCCTCTACCTGGGGTCAAATATCTGCAGTTTCCAGGCTGACACCCTCCTTGCCCCTGTACCTGGGAACACACCTCCATATCTCCCAGGGTAAGCCCCTTCCATGACCCAGCACCTGGGGTCACAGGTCTGGAGACCCCAGCGTGACCTGTCCTCCCAGACCCTGTCCTTGGTGTCACAAGTCCACACTCACCAGTGTGATTCCCCCCCCAGACCATGTACCTGCGGTCACACGTCCAGTCTCCAAGGTGACACCTCTCACACACCCTGCACCAGGAGTTACACGTGAATAGTCTCCAAGGTGACACCCTTCCCAGACACTGTACCTGGGGTCACGTCTCCAGGGTGACAGCTCCCTAATACTGCACCTGGGTTCACATATCCAAAGTCTCCTATGTGACCCCATCCAGACCCTGCACCTCAGTTCACAGGTCCACAGTATCCAGGGTGGGACTCCTTCCAGACCCTGCACCTGGGGTCATACGTCCCTGGTCTCCATTGTGACACCCCCCTGCCAGACCCTGCACCTGGTATCACATGTCCACAGTCTCGGATCACACATCCACATTTTCCAGGGTGATCCAACCTCACTTACCCTGGTCTGGGGTATCAGGACCACAGTCTTGAGGTGACCTAACCTTACAGACCCTGCCCCTGGGTTCTCATGACCATAGTCTTCAGGGTAAACCCCTCCCAGAACCTGCACCTGAGGTAACATATGCACAGTCTCCAGGGTGACCCCATCTCACTGACCATGTATCTGGGGTCATATGTCCACAATCTCTTGGGTGAGACCCTCCCCATGAAAGGTTGTTGCTGAACCACACAAAGATGCTGGGATTCTTGGCCTCTGGAGGAGAAGAATTCAATCCAGGGCCAGAGATGAGGCTTGATTGCTCAGAGCTTTTGTGTAATAAAGTTTTATTAAAGTATAAAGGAGATAGAGAAAGCTTCAGACATAGGCATCAGAAAGGGGTAGAAAGAGTACCCCCTTGCTAGTGTTAGCATTGGAGTTCTATACTCTCTAACTAGTTATTACAGTGAATCAAAAGAATGTCTGGAGGTTGTAAAGACCTCACTAGACCTACTCCCATAATTTGCACCTTAAGAGAACAGGATTAGCCAGAAGGTTTTTTCCAGAGACTGTCCTCAAGCAGGATACATTATTGTTATATAATCCTAAGGAATGTAGAGGGATAAAAAATGTTTGTGCTTTCTTCCTCCTTGAAAATTCCAGACCCCTCTCTCCTTGGGGACCCCTAGACTTATCAACCTGCCTAGGAAATGACTGTCTCATACACCCCTTTTCTTTTGGGAGAATTATGTTGCCAAAGGAAAGGGGCATCGTTTTCATTCCATAACTACTTCCTGCTGTTTAGGGGTATGGTCCCTAAATTGTTAAGGCAACACATTCTCCTAACCCTCATATTGAGGGTCTCTGATCCAGGGTCCCCAAGTAATAGTTGGAGGAGGTTGTAGTAGTGTCTTGAACAACCATTTGTAACTTAAAAGCTTTCATGCGACTAGAAATAAATTCAATTACACAATTACAGATGTAAGGCAAAATAATCATTAAAACAAATTAAAATCAAAATTAAAAGTCATATTATGTCCATAGTTACATCAGTCCATCTTAGGATTGTTAGATGTCATCAGTTGAAGAAGAGGCATCACATATGATTGTTGTTGAAGGTATTCTCAGACTTGGAGAAAGTCTTTTCCTTGAAGTGGAGATGTCCACCATGGGAAGCCTTCCACTGATGAAGAGGGGAAACCTGTTCAGCAGTCACCACAGCATAACCTGCTTTATGCTTTCCATCCCGAACAAAAGAACTGCCATCAGTAAATATTTCCACGTCAGGATTGTCTAATGGGGTATCCATTAGATCTTCTTGAGCTGCATAAACTTAGGAATTGGGAACAATCGTGATCAGGTGTTTCATTTTCCTTCTCGGGAAGGAAAGCGGCAGGATTTAAATTACTACAGACTTTAAGCTTAGCTACCGGTCCTTCTAACAACAATGACTGATATTTAAGAAGTCTACTGTCTATTATCCAAATATTAACCTTAGAATTTAATATTCCACTCACATCATGAGAAGTCAGGACAGTAACGTTCCATCCATTAATTATTTTTAAAGCTTCAGGTGCTAATAAAGCTGCTACCCCAATTACTCTTAGGCAGTGGGGCCACCCACAAGAAATTACATCTAATTCTCTGCTTAGATAAGCAATAGGTTGCTGGTGAGGCCCGCGGGATTGTGTCAAAACTCCCAAGGCCACACCTTTTCTTTCAGTGACAAATTAAATTCTGACCCTGTGGGCAAGCTCAGAGCTGGAGCTTGCAGGAGAGCAGTCTGAAGAACCTTCAAAGCCTTCTGAGTATCTGGAGACCAAACCAATTTGTGGGTTTGGGCCTGCTGAGTTTCAGCTATAAGTTTATATAAAGGCCGGGCAAGTGCCCCATAACCCGGAATCCAAACACAACAGTAGCCTGTGATTTTCAAATAATCCTCTCAATTGTCTTAAAGTCATAGGTAGGGGATAATTTCAGTTCTAGTTCCAGTTCAGTCGCTCAGTCATGTCCGACTCTTTGCGACCCCATGAATCGCAGCACGCCAGGCCTCCCTGTCCATCACCAACTCCCGGAGTTCACTCAAACTCAGGTCCATCAAGTTGGTGATGCCATCCAGCCATCTCATCCTCTGTCGTCCCCTTCTCCTCCTGCCCACAATCTTTCCCAGCAACAGGGTCTTTTCCAATGAGTCAACTCTTCGCATGAGATGGCTGAAGTATTGGAGTTTCAGCTTCAGCATCAGTCCTTCCAAAGAAATCCCAGGGCTGATCTCCTTCAGAATGGACTGGTTGGGTCTCCTTGCAGTCCAAGGGACTCTCAAGAGTCTTCTCCAACACCACAGTTCAAAAGCATCAATTCTTTGGTGCTCAGCTTTCATCACAGTCCAACTCTCACATCCATACATGACCACAGGAAAAACCATAGCCTTGACTAGATGGACCTTTGTTGGCAAAGTAATGTCCCTGCTTTTTAATATGCTATCTAGGTTGGTCATAACTTTCCTTCCAAGGAGTAAGCATCTTTTAATTTCATGGCTGCAATCACCATCTGGAGTGATTTTGGAGCCCAGAAAAATAAATTCTGACACTGTTTCCACTGTTTCCCCATCTATTTCCCATGAAGGGATGGGACCAGATGCCATAATCTTCATTTTCTGAATGTTGAGCTTTAAGCCAACTTTTTCACTCTCCTCTTTCACTTTCATCAAGAGACTTTTTAGCTCCTCTTAACTTTCTGCCATAAGGGTGGTGTCATCTGCATATCTGAGGTTATTGATATTTCTCCCGGCAATCTTGATTCCAGCTTGTGTTTCTTCCAGTCCAACGTTTCTCATAATGTACTCTGCATGNACTTTTTCACTCTCCTCTTTCACTTTCATCAAGAGACTTTTTAGCTCCTCTTAACTTTCCGCCATAAGGGTGGTGTCATCTGCATATCTGAGGTTATTGAGATTTCTCCCAGCAATCTTGCTTCCAGCCTGTGTTTCTTCCAGTCCAGCGTTTCTCATGATGTATTCTGCATATAAGTTAAATAAGCAGGGTGCCAATATACAGCCTTGATGTACTCCTTTTCCTATTTGGAACCAGTCTGTTGTTCCATGTCAAGTTCTAACTATTGCTTCCTGACCTGCATACAGGTTTCTCATGAGGCAAGTCAGGTGGTCTAGTATTCCCTTCTCTTTCAAAATTTTCCACAGTTTATTGTGATCCACACAGTCAAAGGCTTTGGCATAGTCAATAAAGCAGAGATAGATGTTTTTCTGGAACTCCCTTGCTTTTTCAGTGATCCAGCAGATGTTGGCAATTTGATCTCTGGTTCCTCTGCCTTTTCTAAAACCACCCCTTGAACATCTGGAAGTTCACGCTTCTCATATTGCTGAAGCCTGGCTTGGAGAATTTTGAGCATTACTTTACTAGCATGTATAGGTTTAATTCTCTTGGGGCCTATGGCCCTAGTCCCTTCTGATATGATTAGCCCTTGTCTAACAGATTATTGACAAAGCTGAGCCTTTTCTCCTGGTGCCTTGTAACCACAGCTTGCCAGAAAGTTTAATTATTAATTCAAGAAGTTAGTAAATCACTTTTTGTGGAAGAAACATATTACACATTACATACAAAGATACACTGATGATCAAAAGCTTAAAATCTAGGTATAGCAAAGAAAGATGGACAGTCTCAACCCAAAGCTTTCGCATGCATGAACTAACACTCACATAGGGGCAAAAAAACTCCACAACAATTAATTAATTAAAGGCATTCAGCAGAATTGTTTCAATTATTGAAGTCCTTTGTAATTTAGGAGGCTCTGAGATAGCTATTGTGGTGGATGTATTTCTTACAATAAGTGTGTAACAGGTGAATATTCTAGTTTGAATGCTTTAATGAATATAAATGCTAGATGAACATGCCTCTTACCCTTATGAGAGTTCCTGGATAGGAAGACCAGCTTAGAATTCTTTGCCTTTGAACAGAAAAGTATGAATAAAAATTATGAATGCTGAATTTGTAGACACTATATTGAAATACACAGTTTAAAAAATTAAATACCGTTCAAAAATCTTGAGTGGTTACTTGATGAATTTTGTTTTATAATAAAATAGCTAAATATGCAGAATGTCAAAGTTAAAAAGATGTTGGAAATACAATTGAAAAAAATCTCATTAAAAAAAATTAACTGTATGTATCCCTAAAACTATTTTATATTGTTTAAGACATTTAAAAGAGCAAAAAAAAAAAAGTTAATTTTGAATTGATAATGAAAAACAGAATGAAGAGGTGAAAAGAATAACACATCAAATGCAAATATCAAGTTATTTCACAAAGGAACTTAAATTCAGAATTTGTATTTTTGAGTGTTGAGACGAATAGCAAAATTACAATCACTTATCTTCAGAACTAAATAAATATTGTATACAGCAGAAAAAGAAAGATTAAAGTTTTTTTTTTTTAATTTACAGATAGATTTAATAACGATGAAAAACACACTTTATCACACATTTAGAGCACCTGGTGTTATAGGTTTGATGTTTATAGGAAATTGAAAAATAGAAAGTTGCAACATCCTGTTTTATAAATAAGAAAACAAGAGCTAATGAAAGTGAAATAATAGTACCTCTGATTGGATCATTCCCACAGATGAAATATGAAGATATGGAAGCAAAAGACAACATATCCAAAGTGATGAAATTTGTACTCCTGGGGTTTTCTGAACTTCCAAACCTTCAAGGGTTATTATTTGGGGTGTTCTCCATCATTTACATCATTATTGTAACTGGAAATAGTCTCATAAAAATACTAACTAGACTTGTCCCTGCACTGCACAAACCCATGTATTTCTTCCTGGCAAAATTTTCCTCCTTGGAAATCTGTTCCATGTCCGTCCCTCTCCCTAGAATTCTGGTGAACCTTTGGACTCAGGACAGAAGAGTATCTGTGCTGGACTGGGCTGCCCAAATGTGCTTCTTCCTTATCCTCCGAGCCACTGAGTGCTTCCTCCTGGCGGTGATGGCCTATGACCGCTGCGTGGCCATCTGTGGCCCTCTGCACTATCCCCTGGTCATGACCCCAAAGGTGTGCCTTCAGCTGGCTGTGGGCTCCTGGGCCAGTGGAATCCCAGTGCAGATAGGGCAAACGTGCCAGATCTTCTCTCTGCGTTTCTGTCATTCGAACGAGTTTAACCACTTCTTCTGACATTCCCCCCATTCTGAAGCTGGCCTGCAGAGACACTTCTGCACACGAGCTGTCAGTCTATGCAGCAGCTCTGTTGTTTGCTGCTGTCCCTTTTTGTTGATCCTTGCCTCTTACAGCAAAATCATTTCCACTATTCTGAGGTCGCCAACAGCCAGAGGGCGAGCCAAAGCCTTCTCCACGTGTTCTTCTCGCCTGTTGGTTGTGCTTCCATTCTTTGGATCTGCTACTAGTACCTACTTAAGGCCCAAACCCAGTCATTCTGCAGGAACTGACAGACTCCTTTCTCTGTTCTACACCATAGTGACTCCGATGTTCAATCCCATGATATACAGTCTTTGGAACAAGGATGTGATTGCAACACTGAGAAAATTATTACTTAAAATATAGCATGATGAGTTTAATTATCAATGCTTTATCTACTTGCATGTAGTTATCAGAGAATCATTATAAATCTCTACATTCTTCTGTTAAGAAGTTAACTACTTCTAGCTTATAATGCACTTTTAGATGCTTTTAAATAATAAACCAAAAATTATTGTGCTTATATATATATATACTAGGCAAATTAATCTATCTTCAATATTCTGTGTCTAAAAATAATCCTGCTTTATGAATAAAAGTGTTATGTGCATCGTTTCAGAGGATGAGATGGTTGGATGGCATCACTGACTCAATGGACATGTGTTTGAGCAAACTCTGGGAGATAGTGAAGGACAGGGAAGTCAGGCACGCTGCAATCCATGGATCACAAAGAGTCAGACATGACTTAGCCACTGAACAACAACAACAACAGAATTCAGTCTGCTAAGATTTTTGGCTCAAATATACTGCAGATATGCAAGATTATTTACCTACATAATTGCTTACTTATCCACACCTGTACTTGTTGGCTTTCCTTGATTCTATGGCAGAGTAACTGCTCAGTAGCACTTAAATAATGTGTGACAGAGGGATTGAATGGATGAATGGAGAAATAAACACTGCTATGGCTTACCTCAGACTGGTGCCAAAAAATCTAGAGATTTCAGAGAACTACTAAACATTGGGAGCATAGTTATTTAACCCACTTTACGCTCATGTGGAATTACTCCAATCAGAATACCAAAAGAAAGGCTTTCATGCACTAAGTTCTAAGTCAGAGCTAAACCTTCATTAATATTCAAATGAAATTCAGTAAGCATGTATATTATTGTGAACTCAGTGTTTATTAACAAGGGCAGGATTATACTGTTACAAAATTCCTTGTGATTTTTATATTTATTCCTTTTATTTCTCTAACCCTTGTCTTCCCAAACTTTTAATTCACATGAGGCAGCCCCTAAAGAAATTATTTCTTCACATTTGTTTTCTATCCATCACCAGGTAATATATTTTAAATTGACAGGAAAGAAATTTATGATATGGTTCATAAAAACATTGGACTTTATCTATACTTTTTCAAAAAATTAGCAAAAGATTGCCATCTGGGGCTCCATTAATCTCTTGAAGTATAGACCAAACATTATTTCTTATATCTTGTTTTTACAGATTTTTAAATTTTATCTGCTTTCTGGGTAGCAGCATTTCTTCACCTCTGGCCACCTGATTGGGCTACCCAGTATATGACTTGGTGAGTCATTTAGTGAGATTAGATTCTCTATTATGTTAAAACAATGGCTTTAAAAATGTATACCACCAAAAATGTATGTTTAAGGAGACAAAAAACTTGCACATTCCTGTCTGGGTTCATTTTGGTTGAATGTTGTTATATGTTAAAGATTGCTTTTTCACAAGGGACATTGACACATTGTTTCTTTAGCAGCAGTTCAGTTCAGTTCAGCCATTCAGTCATGTCTGACTCTTTGCAACCCCATGAATTGCAGCACATCATGCCTCCCTGTCCATCACCAACTCCCGGAGTTTACTCAAACTCATGTCCATCGAGTTGGTGATGCCATCCAGCCATCTCATCCTCTGTCATCCCCTTCTCCTCCTGCCCCTAATCCCTCCCAGCATCAGATTCTTTTCCAATGAGTCAACACTTCACATGAGGTAGCCAAAGTATTGGAGTTTCAGCTTTAGCATCAGTCCTTTGAATGAACACCCAGGACTGATCTCCTTTAGAATGGACTGGTTGGATCTCCTTGCATAATGCCCCTCTTAAGAAAATACTTGGGAAAACTAAGCTAAATTACCCATAAGAAGGTAGTAACAATTATAATTTACAAAAGCCCATTTCAATAAAAATTTATGACATATAGAAATATGTGTCCTTATAAGATACGTAAAAGTTTTAAACATTGTATCTTTAAGCTGCAAAATTGCATGTGGCCTTTGTTGTGTGTGCTTAGGCTCTCGGTTCAGTTCAGTTCAGTTCAGTCGCTCAGTCGTGTCCGACTCTTTGCGACCCCATGAATCGCAGCATGCCAGGCCTCCCTGTCCATCACCAACTCCAGGAGTTCACTCAGACTCATGTCCATCGAGTCAGTGATGCCATCCAGCCCTCTCAGTCATGTCCAACCCTTTGCAACCCTTTGGACTGTAGCCTGCCAGGCTCCTCTGGATTTTTCAGGCAAGAATACTAGAGTGGGTTGCCATTTTACTCATAAGGAGATCTTCCTGACCCAGGGATGAAACCTGTGTCTCCTGCATTACAAATGGATTCTTTAGCTGCTGAGTCATCAACTACAATTCCTAAAACCTTCTATCTGCCAACTGTCTCAATATATTACTCCCTTCAATGTGTATAGTGAATTTCAGTAATAAGAACTGAAATTGTAGTAAATGTATTCAAATTTCTTTTTAGACACCTTACTCTCCCTCTCTTTGAAAGAGGATCATGCAAAATAGGATTGTCAAGGAAGACTCTTAAATAAGGTAAAAAAATTACTTTTCAGACTAAAATGGGGAATAAGTCACTGCATAATTACCATTCTTATTATATTATATATATATATAACAATTCTATAAATGCTACAGATCATCATGCATAAGAATGTTACAACACTTATATAAAATGTATATTATATATAAATTTGCCTATTTTGACATAATGGTGAGTTTGCATCTAGCTATAAGACCCATTCTAAGAAGATACCATGCAAATGGTAAGTCTGCTGAAACCATTTTCCTGTTCATGTTGGATGGCTTTCTCTTTTTTCGCTAGTGTGAAAAAGGAGTTGAATATCTGACAGGCTGCCTTGACTGTCATAAATTATTGCTTAATTTTTATCCACTAAGCTTAGTGAAACCCATTTAATGATTTTTTTTTGAAACCTAGTGCATCTTCAACAGTAAAAATAGAAATAATGCAATTAATAAATATGAAAGTATGAAAAAGTGTTAGTCACTCAGTCATGTCCAACTCTAAGACCACAGGGACTGTAGCCCAAGAGGCTCCTCTGTCCATAGAATTCTTCAGGCAGGAGTAATGGAGTGGGTAGACTTCCCTTCTCTAGGGGATCTTCCCGACCCAGGGATTGGACCTGGGTCTCCTGCATTGCAGGCAGATTCTTTTTTTTTTTTTTTTAAATTTTATTTTTACTTTATTTTACTTTACAATACCATAGCAGGCAGATTCTTTACTGTCTGAACCACCCGGGAAGCTAAGCAACAATTAACAAATGTATGAAATTCTTAAATAGATATTTTACTAAAGCAAATAGACAGAAATCAAATAATCACATAAAAGATGGTCATCACCATTAGCCATTATGAAATGCAAATTAAAACCAAAATAAAAGATTATGTTAAACATAATTTATGTTTTTATGTATTTTAATGGCTAGAATTAAAATAAATCACAAACTAATCACTAAACATTGTTATATTATATAAATATATAAACTTTGAAGAGTGATAGCTTTCCATGCATTGGCACGATTTTCTAAAATATGCTTTTTTCTAATTTCTTTTAATCTTTATACAGGTGTAAATGTATTCCTGCTTCCTATAGTTAAGTCTAATATTCTCTTCCATTGTATTTTGTGAGTGTGTTTGTGTGTGTGTGTGTGTGTGTAAGGGGTGATAAAGAAAAATGTTCTGTTACATTGTAACCACTGCTGAGAATCCTTACAATTAATCTGAGAACACTCTTGACTGGGAAATCTATAGCATAACTACTTAGAATTTCAGGTTGTTCCAAGTGAGGGCAGATAATGATAGAAATAAGGAGTCTTAGCCTGTCACATGTCAGGACAGCTAGAAATATTTCCATCCTCTCTTCCTACTTGGCTTGATCTTGCAACTAAAGTTGAGATGAGGGACTATTCCTGGAAACTCTGCATGCTGTTTCCAGCTTGTACATCAAAAAAGGAATTAGTGATTGATTCCCCTGATCACCAGCTCCCTTTCTGTAGTCTGGGAAGTTAAGAGGCAGACCTGGCTACTCTGTGATTGTGTAGACAAGATTCATGCTGAAGATGGCATAACTGCCCCCAACATCCCTGGATTTCCTATTTCTGAATTTTTTCCTACTTCAGAAAAATGAAGTTATCTTCAATTTGAAACATTGTATAATTGCATCCTTTTAAAGAGCATCTTTATTTCATATCACAAGTAATATGTAATCATAAGCTTCTGATTTTACATTGTGTATATTTCTTAATGATCACAAAATACCATTAGAGAAGTAGAGAATTTCGAGGAGTGGTATGAGCAGTTATGATTTTGGTTGTTGTAATAAAGTCCTTAAGTGGCAGGGAAAATAGTTTAGTTCAATTAGGAAGTAACCTGGGGAAGGAGTTGATCCCAAGAGTAAATATTTCCTATTTAAAGAACTCTACATGTTAAAACAATAGAACATATATTAGATGCCAATTAACCTGCTTTAAATAAATCTGAATTATCTAACTATGAGGGAAAAACTCTCATTTTCTCTCTGTCTTTTCACTTTATCTGTAAAGGTAAACATTATATTTGA
The DNA here is from genome assembly GCA_006410635.1 of Cephalophus harveyi. NCBI lineage: Eukaryota > Metazoa > Chordata > Mammalia > Artiodactyla > Bovidae > Cephalophus > Cephalophus harveyi. Next base: position 379,985 of record SJYT01040319.1, read on the forward strand.
TATCAATTTAAACAGGTAAGCATGAATCATTTTTTTCCAACTGCAAATTATTTTTTATATATCTGTAGATAATTAGCATCAGAAAGACAACACTTATTTTGGAAAATTTAAGAAAGAAATCATTGCATGCAATTGTTGTTCTTTGACTTCAAACCTTGATTCACACAGCTTATTACTTTTCTGATTCTCATCGTTATATTATCAAATGAGAAATTACAAACTATTTTGTAACACAAAGGTCCAATATACTAGATTACTGACATCTTCATCATCATCATTATCATCTTAACTGTATTTATTAATTGATTACTATGTGTTATACCTCTTTCAAACAGTTTGTATGTATTCAACCTCTTAAAATTTTAATTGTATATTACTAAGGAGTAAGATGAAGTGATCACTAATCTAGAGCCAGACATCTTGGAATGTGAAGTCAAGTGGGCCTTAGAAAGCATCACTACGAACAAAGCTAGTGGAGGTGATGGAATTCCAGCTGAGCTGTTTTGGATCCTGAAAGATGATGCTGTGAAAGTGCTGCACTCAACATGCCAGCAAATTTGGAAAACTCAGCAGTGGCCACAGGACTGGAAAAGGTCAGTTCTCATTCCAATTCCAAAGAAAGGCAATGCCGAAGAATGCTCCAACTACCGCACAATTGCACTCTTCTCACATGTTAGTAAAGTAATGCTCAAAATTCTCCAAGCCAGGCTTCAGCAATATGTGAACCGTGAACTCCCTGATGTTCAAGCTGGCTTTAGAAAAGGCAGAGGAACCAGAGATCAAATTGCCAACATCCGCTGGATCATGGAAAAAGCAAGAGAGTTCCAGAAAAACATCTACTTCTGCTTTATTGACTACGCCAAAGCCTTTGAATGTGTGGATCACTACAAACTGGAAAATTCCTCAAGAGATGGGAATACCATTCTACTTTACCTGCCTCCTGAGAAACCTATATTCAGGTCAAGAAGCAACAGTTAGAACTGGACATGGAACAACGGACTGGTTCCAAATTGGGAAAGGAGTACATGAAGGCTGATACTGTCACTGTGCTTTATTTAACTTATATGCAGAGCACATCATGTGAAATGCTGGACTGGATGAAGCACAAACTGGAATCAAGATTGACGGGAGGACTATCAATAACCTCAGATATGCAGATGACACCACTCTAAAGGGAGAAGGCAAGAGGAGCTAAAGAGCCTCTTGATGAAGGTGAAAGAGGAGAGTGAAAAAGCTGGCTTGAAACTCAGCATTCAAAAAACTAAGATCATGGCNACCTCAGATATGCAGATGACCCCACCTTTATGGCAGAAAGTGAAGAGGAACTAAAAAGCCTCTTGATGAAAGTGAAAGAGGAGAGTGAAAATGTTGGTTTAAAGCTCAACATTCAGAAAACGAAGATCATGGCATCCGGTCCCATCACTTCATGGGAAATAGATGGGGAAACAGTGGAAACAGTGTCAGACTTTTTTTGGGGGGCTCCAAAATCACTGCAGATGGTGACTGCAGCCATGAAATCGGAAGACGCTTACTCCTTGGAAGAAAAGTTATGACCGTCCTAGATAGCATCTTCAAAAGCAGAGACATTACTTTGCCGACTAAGGTCCTTCTAGTCAAGGCTATGGTTTTTCCTGTGGTCATGTATGGATGTGAGAGTTGGACTGTGAAGAAGGCTGAGGGCCGAAGAATTGATGCTTTTGAACTGTGGTGTTGGAGAAGACTCTTGAGAGTCCCTTGGACTGCAAGGAGATCCAACCAGTCCATTCTGAAGGAGCTCAGCCCTGGGATTTCTTTGGAAAGAATGATGCTGAAGCTGAAACTCCAATACTTTGGCCACCTCATGCAAAGAGTTGACTCACTGGAAAAGACTCTGATGCTGGGAGAGATTGGGGGCAGGAGGAAAAGGGGATGACAGAGGATGAGATGGCTGGATGGCATCACTGACTCTATGGACGCGAGTCTGAGTGAACTCCGGGAGTTGGTGATGGACAGGGAGGCCTGGCTTGCTGCGATTCATGGGGTCACAAAGAGTCAGGCATGACTGAGCAACTGAACTGAACTGAACTGAATCCTTTTAAATAGATCTAAATTTATATCCATCGCTTCTCAGCTCTTTTTGTCTTAGCTTCTACAATCTCTTGTTGAATTAGTGCCATCTGCTAACTGTCCTTCTTGTATTCAATCTTTACTCCATCAAATCATTTTAACATTATTGCAAGAGGTAATGTTCTAAAATGAATGTTTGATCAAGTTACTGCCCATTCTCCCCATGAAAAACTCTAAGCCCCTTGATACAACAGCAGTGGCACGTCCATAAATCATATACAGAAAAAAAAAAGTGCTTTTACAGTTATAGGAGGGGATTATGGTGATAAATATGCTCAGAATCTGAAGTTAGTGAACTCATCTCAAATCTGATTTTGTATTATACTTTGCAACACTTACAATATCAGTTTTAAGATGACTTTGCAACACTTGGGCTTCCCTGATACCTCAGTTGGTAAGGAATCCACCTGTAATGCAGGAGACCCTGGTTCAATTCCTGGCTTGGGAAGGTCTGCTAGAGAAGGGATAGGCTACCCACTCCAGTATTCTTGGGCTTCCCTTGTGGCTCAGCTGGTAAAAAATCTGCCTGCAATGTGGGAGACTTGGCTTCAGTCCTTGGGTTAGGAAAATCCCCTGGAGAAGGGAATAGCTACCCACTCCAGCATTCTAGCCTGGAGAATTCCAAGGACTGTATAGTCCATGGGGTCACAAAGAGTCAGACATGATTGAGTGACTTTCACACTTTGAAACTTTGAGAAAATGCCAATTTTCCATACCAAAGACTGGGAAGATGCCTAACAATATATTGCTAAAAAGGTTGCCCCTCTTCCAAGCCACCCTTTGGATATATTGGTTAAGGCATGACTCAACATGATTGGCACCTCCTTAAAATTCATTTCACTTTAACACACTCATCCCTGGGCTTCCCAGGTGTTACAGTAGTAAAGAATCTGCCTGCCAATACAGGAGATGCAAATGATGTGGGTTCAATCCCTGAGTCAGGAAGATCCCCTGGAGGAAGAAAAGGCAACCTTCTCTAGTTTTCTTGCCTGGAGAATCCCATGGACAAAGGAGCCTGGTGGGCTATATGGGTCTGCAAAGAGTCAGACATGACTGAATGAATGAGCACACACATCCCTGCTCAGTTATCAGTCACCTTTTAAACTAGTCAGTCGATGCCTATTGAATATGTACTATGTGCTACAAATTATGTTAGGTATTCAGGATGTGAATGAATGAACAGGACATAGTCTGGGACCTCATGGAGTTTCAGTGTATCACAGCAGATTGCCATAAAAGTATTCTAGTATTAATAACATAATTACTTAAACTTGTAAAAAGAAACTATTGGAGTACAGTAGAATCTAGCTCGGAGAAGGAAATGGCAACCCACTCCAGTGTTCTTGCCTGGAGAATCCCAGGGACGGGGGAGCCTGGTGGGCTGCCGTCTATGGGGTCACACAGAGTCGGACACGACTGAAGTGACTTAGCAGCAGCAGCAGCAGCAGAATCTAGCTCAGGGTTTCTCAGTCTTGTACTGTTGGTGTTTTGGGTCAGATAATTCTTTGTTTTGGGGACAGTCCAGCACATTGTAGGGTGTTCAACAGCATCCATAGCCTCTACTCACTAGAGCCTGGAGCTCCTGTCACCCATTTGTAATAATCAAAAATGTCTACAGATGCTGTCCACTGTCCCTGGAAAAGAAAAGGGGGGGGATTACTCCCAGGTGACAATCATTGTTCTATACCAAGTTTAACACTGATTGATTGATTTAGAAGTCAAGTATCTAATTTTCTCAAGCATGCCACTTTCTTTTTGTTAACTCAAAACCTATGCACCCACAGTTTCCTCTTTTAAAACACTCCACTCCTTCCTTGATTGAGTCACCCCAACATCTGGCATTCCAGCACTTTCACTCTGGGGTGGCTGCCTCTCAATATTCCCATAGCACCCAAGTCATTTCCCATCTTGTACAAATGACACTTTATTATAATTGCCTTGTTTATGTGTTCTTACCCTTGGCTAGTGTCTGAGCTTCATGAGGATAGCCCCTGTCTTACTCTTCACTGTATCAAAAAAGTTTAGACCTACTTGGCACAAAAATTGCTGGTCAGAATATCCTTGTTGAACTGATAATTATATGGATAAAAGGATAACAGGGAATAAAGTGGTTGGCCAGGATTGAATAACAATTAGTTGTGCTGATTTTTCACAATCGTTTTGGTAAGACACCAAATGTCAACATATAAAATCACCTCTGAAGTACTAGGCAAAGTGATCAACAGATCACTGACTCTTTCTCGTTGCTGACTCTTGATCCACCTTTTTTCCTTTTCTTAATTTCTGATTCCATACATTCTTGTTTCTGACTACCAGTGTGAAGATAGGAAATAGTATAAGAAGTATAAATTGACTGATGGTATCTACTTTCCAGATTACTTGGTAATTGAGAAAGCTATATATATTGCAGCTGTGGCAAAATGTTTTCACCTAAAAGATCTGGAGCAAGCCTAGGGGCTGGAACACTCAACAGGGCTCCAGTGCAGCAGAACTGTTGGGGCAGAGATTCCCACTTAGAGCTATGGGGGCAATGCTGCCGCCACAGTTGGCTTGGAAGATGGGACCCTGAGCCAAGAAGATTATTCTCAAAATTTTGGATGTCATGGTATTTGTCTCCCTAGGTTTTAGACCTGGCACAATTTTCCTTCAATTTCTTCATTTTCATAATGGGAATGTATATTGTATACCTGTCCTAATGCTGTATCTTGCAAGCACATAACTTGTCTGATTTCACAGGTACACAAATAGGAGCGATTTTTGTCTCAGGATGAATTTAACCTTGAATGTCACTCATACCAAATTTAGATGAGGTTTAGATGGGACTTTGAATTTCAGGTGTTAGAGTTGATGCTAGAATGAATTAAGACTCTTTAGGCTGTTGGATGTGAGAAGAAAATGAATTTCTGGGGACAGGGACAGAATGTATGGACAGAACTATGTCCCCCTAAATTTCATATATTTGAAGTCCTAGCCCCCCACGTAATGGTATTTGGAGATGGGGTCTTTGGGAGATGATTCGGTTTAGATGTGATCATAAGGATAGGGGTCTAACCTGATAGAAAGGGTGGCTCTGTAGAAGATCTCTGTCTCTCTCCGTGTGCACACACCAAGGAAAGGTTGTGGGAGCACACAGTGAGAAGGTAGCCATCTGTAACCCAGGAAGACATCCCTCACCAAGACCAGCTCCTGCTAGCACCTGATCTTATTAGACTTCCAGCCTCCAGAAGTAGGAGAAAATAAATGTCTGTTTTTAAAGTCTGTTGTATTTTGTTGTGGCAGCCTGAACTGATTAAGACAAGTTCACACTAAAGACTCTGGCTTTTTCTCAAAAGTTCATCTCGCTCCCTGGTGATGTCCTTTAATCTAAGCCTTCATGCTTTCCCTCCAAGTACCCTGTAGACTTTTACAAACCCAGTATTACCTTCTATGCACCAGGTATCCCTGCTCTGGGCTTTAAAGAATTGACATGGCTGTGTCAATTACACCACTCTTCTCCCAGGTGTCTGAGCTTGAATATACCGTTATGTTTGCCTCATCTCTCAAAAGCCCCCCACAACTATTTTTCTTCTCCAAATGTTCTGTATTGTATCTCTTTTTATTGATATGCACAGTTCTAAGATATGTTACTGTGTTTCATCAATTCTTAGAGGCACTGCTAGTTTATGTACCACTAAGGAAGTAAAAACACCCAGTTAAGCTGTGATGCAACATTAATTGTAAAATGCATACCAATTACAGGGATGTTAAAATGTGAAAAATGTGCATCACAGAATCAGTAAAATGAAGCAAGTGGAAAAATCAAGGACACTACACTATATAGAGCATGATACATATATCAATCAGAACCCAGCAGGAAATTGATGATCCACCAATATTAAGGTAATGTGAAGAAGGTTTATTTATAAAGCAGCTAATTACAAAGATGTGGGTGGGTCATAGGGTAGCCATAAGGAATAGTGTAGGAGTCTGCATCTCCTGGCAGTAGAGCTGGTTCCACTCCCAGGGCCACAGTGATGAGAGAAGGAAAAATTTAGCACAAATCGGGAGGAGAGTGAACCATGTGAAACACATTGTTTTCAGAGGAGAATTTTCTTCAGTGGAGAAACACAGCAAGCATGAAGCACCCCTGTGAGATGGGAGCAGAAAGATAGCTATTCTATATAACTTGCCTTCCTCCTTCCTAACATGCCAGAGTCTCCCATTGGCTGAAAGCCAGAGGGCTGGGTTGAAAGCCAGAGGGCAAGAGACCAAGTGTGATGTAATCCATGCATTTCAGTCTCAGGAAAAGAACAGGGTGGAAAAGAAAAAGATGAATATATTAGGGCAAAAGGCACATATGAGGCAATATGTACATGTTATGTGTATAATGAAAGGAAAACATGAATGTTTGTGTACATACCTATTTACATTTTTGTTCTGGAAGGAAACCAAGAAAACTTAACATGATTATACAGGAAACATGGGATTCAGGTGATTAGGATTGGGCACTTTTACTTTTTATATTTTAAACTTCTAGTCTGTGTGAATATTTTTATAACTATGGCTTCTATATTTTATAATAACTGTTTTGCAATGACAAAGAATATTCAAACTACTTCACAATAGCACTCATCTCATATGCTAACAAGCTAATGCTCGAAATTCTCCAAGCCAGGCTTCAACAGTACATGAACTGAGAATTTCCACATGTTCAATCGGGATTTAGAGAAGGCAGAGGAAACAGATATCAAATTGCCAACATCCGTTGCATCATAGAAAAAGCAAGAGAATTTCAGAAAAATATCTACTTCAAAGAGGCATTGAATACACTAAAGACTTTGTGTGAATCACAACAGTTCAGTCCAGTTCAGTCTCTCAGTTGTGTCCGACTCCTTGTGACCCCATGGACTGCAGCACGACAGGCTTCCCTGTCCATCACCAACTCCTGGAGCTTGCTCAAACTCATGTCCATTGAGGTGGTGATGCCATCCAATCATCTCATCCTCTGTTGTCCCCTTCTCCTCCTGCCTTCAAGCTTTCCCAGCATCTGAGTCTTTTTCAATGAGTCTGTTCTTCACATCAGGTGGCCAAAGGATTGGAGTTTTAGATTCAGCATCAGTCCTTGCAATGAAAATTCAGGACTGATTTCCTTTAGGATTGACTGGATTCATCTCCTTGCAGTGCAAGTGACTCTCAAGAGTCTTCTTAAACACCACGGTTCAAAAGCATCAGTTCTTTGATGCTCAGCATTCTTTATGGTCCAACTCTCACAGCCATACATGACTACTGGAAAAACCATAGCTTTGACTAGATGGACTTTTCTTGGCAAAGTAATGTCTCTGCTTTTTAACATGCTGTCTAGGTTGGTAATAGCTTTTCTTCCAGGGAGCAAGTGTCTTCTGATGTTCAGTTTTAAGCCAACTTTTTCACTCCCCTCTTTCACTTTAATCAAGAGGCTCTTTAGTTCTTCTTTATTTTCTGGCATAAGGGTGGTATCATCTCCCTGTGTGATGTTGTTAATATTTACCCGGCAATCTTGATTCCAGCTCAGCACTTCCAAGATGTACTCTGTATGTAAGTTAAATAATCAGGATGACATATACAACCTCGATGTACTTGTTTCCTGATTTGGAACCAGTCTGTTGTTCCATATACAGTTCTAAATGTTGTTTCTTGACCTGCATACAGATTTCTCAGGAAGCAGATAAGGTATTCTGGTATTCCCATTTCTAGAAGAATTTCCCACAGTTTGTTGTGATCCACACAGTCAAAGGCTTTGGTGTAGTCAATAAAACAGAAGTAGATGTTTTTCTGGAACTCTTGCTTTTTCGATTATCCAACATATGTTGGCAATTTGATCTCTGGTTCCTCTGCCTTTCCTAAATCCAGCTTGAACATTTGGAAATTCACATTTCATGTACTGATGAAGCCTGGCTTGGAGAATTTTGAGCATTACTTTCTTAGTGTGTGAGATGAGTGCAATTATACAGTAGTTGGAACATTCTTTGGCAATGCCTTTCTTTGGGATTGGAATGAAGACTGACCTTTTCCAGTCCTGTGGCCACTGTTGAGTTTTCCAAATTTGCTGGCATATTGAGTGCAGCACTTTCACAGCATCATCATTTTGGTTTTTAAATGGCACACCTGGAATCCCATTACCTCCACTAGCTTCTAAGACCCACTTGACTTTGCCTTCCAAGATGTCTGGCTCTAGATGAGTGATCACACCATCATGGTTATCTGGTATCATGACAAACTGTGGAAAATTCTTAAAGGGTTGGAAATATCAGACCACCTTTCATGCCTCCTAAGAAACCAGTATGCAGGTCAAAAAGCAATAGTTAGAACCAGACATGGAACAATGGACAGGTTCCAAATTGGGAAAGGAGTATGTCAAGGCTGTATATTGTCACCCTGTTTATTTAATTTCTATGCAGAGTACATCATGGGAAATGCTAGGCTGGATGAAACACAAGCTGGAATCAAAATTGCCAGGAGAAATATCAATAACCTCAGATATGCAGATGACACCACCCTTATGGTAGAGAGCAAAGAGGGACTAAGGAACCTCTTGATGAAGTGGATGAGGAGAGTGAAAAAGCTGGCTTAAAACACAACATTAAAAAAACTAAGATCATGGCAACCAATCCCATCACTTCATGGCACTCAGATGGGGAAACAGTGAGAAACTTTATTTTTGGGGGCTTCAAAATCACTGTAGATTGTGACTGAAACCTTGGAATTAAAAAATGCTTGCTTCTTGAATGCTTTGATTCTTTTGAACCGTGGTGTTGGAGAAGACTCTTGAGAGTCCCTTGGACTGCAAGGATATCGAACCAACCAGTCCTAAAGAAAATTGGTCCTAAATAGTCACTGAAAGGGCTGATGATGAAGCTGAAACTCCAATACTTTGGCTACCTGTTGTGAAGAACTGAATCACCAGAAAGGACCCTGATCCTGGGAAAGATTGAAGGCAGAAGGAGAAGGGGACAACGGAGGATGAGAAGATTGGATGGCATCAGAAACTCTATGGAAATGATTTTGAGCAAGCTCTGGGTGTTGGTGATGGACAGGAAGGTGGGGCATGCTGCAGTACATGGGGTCACAAAGAGTCCCAAAGAGGACACGATTGAAGAACTGAACTGAACTGAAGTTCCTCCTTCAAAGAAAAGCTATGACCATCCTAGACAGTATGTCACAAAGCAGAGACATTACTTTGGTGACAAAGGATTGTCTAGTCAACACTATGGTTTTTCCAGTAGCCATATATAGATGTCAGAATTGGACCATAAAGAAAGCTGAACACTGAAGGACTGAATCACCAGAAAGAACCTTGATGCTGGGAAAGATCGAAGACAGGTAGACAAGGGGACAACAGAGGATGAGATGGTTGGATGGCATTGCTGACTCCGTGGACCTGAGTTTGAGCAAGCTCTGGGAGTTAGTGGTGGACAGGGAACCCTGGTGTGCTGCAGTCCATGGGGTCGCAAAGAATCAGACATGACTAAGCAGCTGAATTGTGTTGCTTCTTTGGACTTCCCTGGTGCCTCAATTGTTAAAGAATATGTCCATAATACAGGAGATATGGGTTCAATCCCTGGGTTGGGAATGTCCCCTGGAGGAGGAAATGGCAACACACTCCAGTATTCTTGCCTAAGAAATCCCATGGATAGAGGAGCCTGGTGGGCTCCAGTTCTTGGGGTCGCAAAGAGTTGGACATGACTGAGCAACTAAACCACCACCATCCATGCTTCTCTATTAAAAGAAAAAAAAAATAACACCACAGTTATATTTATTTCCATTACCAGTGTCATAACCCTAGTCTAGAAGTTAATGTCCTCATACCTCAGGTATTAACACTGTCTCTCATCTGGCACCTTCATCTTAGTTTGCTTTTTCTAATTACTCTTGAATACAATTGCAGAATTGTTTCCTCATCCACTGGTTAATTAAAATGTTATTGAGGAACAGTATATATTGGGTATATTCTAGAAGCAGAGGGTCCTCTGGTGAGTAAACAAAGATTTACTTTCAGATTATCTTTCTGATACACACCAGTAAGAAAAACGGTGGCTAGTTTCTTCAAATCACATAAACAGATATTCAATTTCAACCTTAATGATGACAAGGGAAACATTTCTGAGGGAGTGGTAAATGAGGTAAAATATGAAGGGTGAGTAAGTTTGGAATTCAGGAAAATTGTGGAGGCTGAGGAGGGAATACTTTTCCAGGTAGGTGGAATAATTTATACAATTCTCTGTGGTATAAGTGCACCTGGCAATAAAAAAAAAAAAAAAAAAAAAATGAAGGAAAGCTGTGTGGCTTAAGTATTGACTTGAAAAGAAGCTTGCTGAGCATTTTGTGGATGATACTTTTAGGGGCCAGTCCACATATGCTTTTATAGTCAACTAGAAGGATTTTTTTTTTAATTTGTTTTAAGACCAGTGGGAATTCTTTGAAATATTTTTCTGAAACCTGACTTGTTATATTGGTGTTTCAGTATACACTCCCTAAGTCTTTCTAGATAACATTTATTCTTAGGGCTCCCTTTACAATTATCTATAATCTGGCTCCACTGAAAAGTGGAAACAGATGGCTCACTAATCTCCTATATGGTTTTGTTTTAATTCAGGGTATATTTAGCACCCACTGTGTGCCATGGACTGTTCTGGGCCCTTAGGGTACATCAGCAAGAGCACCAAAGATCTCTGTTAACATGGGGCTTGCATTCTAACCACACTTGAGTCAGTTTTATGTGTGTACTGCAGCACAGTATGGGCTTCCCTGATAGCTTAGTTGGTAAAGAATCCACCTGCAATGCAGGAGACCCCAGTTTGATTCCTGGGTCAGGAAGATCTGCTGGAGAAGGGATAGGCTACCCACTCCAATATTCCTGGGCTTCCCTTTTGGCTCAGCTGGTAAATAATCTGCCTGCAATGTGGGAGACCTGAGTTCAATCCCTGGGTTGGGACGATCCCCTAGAGAAAGGAAAGGCTGCCCACTCCAGTATTCTCGCCTGGAGAATTCCATGGACTGTATAGTCTATGGGGTCGCAAGGACTGACACGACTGGGCAATACTGTCATAACCTGTGCAGTTTGAGAATAGGAAAGCCAAAAGTGACTTTAAAAGTTTCTAGTTGTATGGGACTGAAATTTTGCAGTAGATAACTAAGTTCTGATTTAGATAACTTAAGAAACGTGAGAAAGATTTATTGTAAGGATAGTGGAACATCATAGAACCAGCCACTGTCTTTTTCATTGTCTCGTCTTTTTGCTGCATTGCTTGTCTGCCTGATTCATCAATCTTGATACAGACTAACTTTCATTTTACACATCTCTTGGGGTTTACATCCCCTTTCTTCTGAAGACCTGTCATACTGAGACTGGAATTTCAGAATTCTAGTTTAAGTTGACTAGAGAAAGATTCTCATTTTTGGTTCAGGCACCCCCCAATTCTGGGATAAAAATTGTGGTAAAAGAAGATGGGGTAAACTTGTGTCAACATGGCTACTACCTCTGTAATCCTGTATGCTAGAAAATGGAGTGAGGGGCAGGGAGAAGGGGAAATTTTAAGAAAATAGATTTGCAAAATGGATCAGCCAATAAATATGTGTCTATTGTACTAATATAGCCACCTCTTTCAATGCAAGGAAATTGGGATCTAGAGAAGGACAAGAATTCACTAAGATTGTAGAGTGGAATTGAGTGGTCTCCTCTTATCCTGCCTGCCTGTATTTACTCATTTTCTTCCCCTCTCCTGAAATTTCTTCTTTATTTTTTACTATGACTTTCAAGGTCAATCCCTTCAACATCATGGGATCTTCTTTCTATCAGTTCAGTTCGCAGTTTTACAAGCCTTAAAATTCATATCACCCAATTTTAGCACAACTACAGTCATATTATATAGACTTATTTTCTAGATTTTTTGTTGACTGTTCTCTTTGGGTTTCCCTGTTGGCTCATATGGTAAAAAAAAAATCTGTGTGTGATGCAGGTCCCAGTTTCAATCCCTGGATCAGGAAGATACCCTGGACAAAGGAATGACAACCCACACAGTATTCTTGCCTGGAATATTCCATGGACAGAGGAACCTGGCAGGCTACAGTCTATAGGGTGGCAACAAGTTGGACACAACCGAGTGACTAACTCTTTTTCACTATCATGACTTTAACCTTCTCTATTTCCACATAATCTGCTACACTTGGAACAGTAAGATTGACTTTTATAGTGTTTATTGGGTGTATTGTAGGTTGAAGATTCCAAATGATACCTACTAATGCACTTTAATCTTACTCAGTTCAGTTCCGTTGCTCAGTCATGTCTGACTCTGTGCGACCCCATGAATCACAGCATGCCAGGCCTCCCTGTCCATCACCAACTCCCGGAGTTCACTCAAACTCATGCCCATCGAATTGGTGATGCCATCCAACCATCTCATCCTCTGTAGTCCCCTTCTCCTCCTGCCCCCAATCCCTCCCAGCATCAGGGTCTTTTCCAATGAGTCAACAATTCGCATGAGGTGGCCAAAGTACTGGAGTCATGATGTACTCTGCATATAAGTTAAATAAGCAGGGTGACAATATACAGCCTTGACGTACTCCTTTTCCTATTTGGAACCAGTCTGTTGTTCCATGTCCAGTTCTAACTGTTGCTTCCTGACCTGCATACAGGTTTCTCAAGAGGCAGGTTAGGTGGTTTGGTATTCCCATCTCTTTCAGAATTTTCCACAGTTTATTGTGATCCACACAGTCAAAGGCTTGGCATAGTCAATAAAGCAGAAGTAGATTTTTTTTCTGGAACTCTCTTGCTTTTTCCATGATCCAGTGGATGTTGGCAATTTGATCTCTGGTTCCTCTGCGTTTTCTAAAACCAATTTGAACATCTGCAAGTTCACGTTTCATGTAGTGCTGGAGCCTGGCTTGGAGAACTTTGAGCATTACTTTACTGGCATGTGAGATGAGTGCAATTGTGTGGTAGTTTGAGCATTCTTTGGCATTGCCTTTCTTTGGGATTGGTAGTACCACATAGAATAATATTACAAGACAAGACACACGATTTCAGTGAATTTATGTGGAGAGTACAAGCATTTTTGGAGTCAGAGACTTTTGGTTCCAGTCTATATTGCCCATGTGATCTTGTGTAAAGTATCTGACCTATCCCCCATCCTTCTATCATCATCTGTTTCAAAGGATTGTTTGGAAGACTGAGAAAATACATTCAATTATTCCTTCACTCTTCAAATATTTAAATGCACCAGGTACTCCTCTAAGTAACAGAGATGATGCAATGAAGAAAAACAGGCAAAAGTCCCTCACTTCAAGTTCTTTGCATATATCTTGGTCCATGATACAATTTCAACAAGCAAAGCTTTATTCCCATTTAGAAAAATTGTCTGTAGCTATACAATCTTATTGCTTAAGATGTTTAAAGAATGCAATCTTTGCAAACCTGATGGGCTTTTTTTCTTGATCACCTTTTCTCTGAGTTTTATATACATTGACTAAACTCACATTCATGAAATCACCTAAGTATCATACATCTTCCTGTTTTTACATTTATTTTCTTATAATTAACTTGGATTTCATAGATGATATATCTTTGAAGAAAATTTGAAATGAAAGGATATTCAAGAAGAAATGTATCTATTGTCTCAGTATAAAGACATACTATTCAATGAAGAGAATACTAAATTTGACATTTGGTGTATTTTCTCATCTTTTGAATTGCCTTGAGACTGGACTCCATATTACCACTGCCCTGTATCTGTCATGCCTCTATTTAAAAATGCCATTGACATTACTTACATATTTAGGTTTTGGTAATGAAAGCTTGATTGACTCTATGTCTGCACAAACACACCCTTCAGTACATTGACCTGTCTCTGACTTCTTGATAATCAACAGCTCTTTGTCTTTGTATGATGTTGAGTATTTGAGATTTGAACAGATATTGATAATTTGATTAACATGAATGTCCAAACACAGAATGAAACACAGATCCTTTTCTTTATAATGGGAAAACAGGAAATTACTTTACTGAATGTAAGGCTAGCTTCTTGAATATTTAGTAATTAATGACTAGTAAGTTGAGCCAAAATACTGGGTAATTTCAAATTAAAAATAGCATACTTGATTGTATGTGAACATAGCATACACACTCATCCAGTTCAAAACCAATCCCACTTAACTTTTCCTGTGGTTTACTTGGTTTTGCCAGTCTGGCTAACACCATTTTTAAACTCTTTATCCCCAAAATTGTCATAGACACAAAATTAGAACAAATGATATTACTGTAGTGAACTCCTATGTATCAATAATTTCAACATGGGTCACAAGAGTTGGACACAACTTAGCAACTAAACCACTATTCTGTAATAATCTCCAAGTCCCCCTTTATCAAACAGTTGATTTGTTAGAAAACATAGATTCTTTGTCCTATAGAATGACTCACATTCTAGCTTTAGCTGATGTTTTGTTTTATGTTCAGTTTATATTTCCTGTAAGTTATGAGTTAGATCTGGGGCCACGATTAGATTCAAGTTAAACTGAATTTTATATGAGTACTTCATATGTGGTTTTATATATTATCTTGCAAGAAATCATAAGACATATAATATGTGGCTTCATTTTTAGTGATGTCAAGATTGGTCAGTGCCTTCAGGTATATCAACCTGATTCCTCCAACTTGTTTGAGTTCCCATCAATATTTCTTCTGATTATTTTAACAACCAGGATGATAATGGCTTTGTCCTATTACTGTATTCAGGGTTACCAAAATGTTTTTCCTAATATCATCTTTGCTGGGAGGGATTGGGGGCAGGAGGAGAAGGGGATGATAGAGGATGAGATGGCTGAATGGTATCACTGACTCGATGCACGTGAATTTGAGTGAACTCCAGAAGTTGGTGATGGACAGGGAGGCCTGGCGTGCTGCAATTCATGGGGTCGCAAAGAGTTGGACACGACTGAGTGACTGAACTGAACTGAGGTGGTATAAAAGAGTAAAGTAAATGTTTACTGCTTTCCCTTTATCATTTTTTATAGTAATGAGTTTGTGGGTGTCTGCAACCTCCAGTGTTGTCCAATGAATAATTGCTTAGTATTATTATGAACTCAAAGCTGTTTGTGTATTTGCTATGTATCAACCCAGTGCACTTATTATCCTTCTTGATAACCAAGCTGTACCATCCTGAATCAGCAGAAGCCCATTAGAATTGGCTTTTGTGGGCAACAGGGGCTTAACTTTAATAATCAGGTAGACCTGAAAAATATAGATATCAATATTTAATTGCACTCAAGGTGGATTTTTGACTCAAGACTTAATGAAAATTACAAAAGCATAAGTCGAGAACGACTATGTCATGCTCTGGAATGATAAATACAGGAAGGTAGAGAGGATTCTCATTCTCATTCCCTGTTTTCTTCTTCAGAAAGGAATTTCTAATAACTCTTAATCAGTATGGTCTAAGGAAGGGATATGGTTTCATATGAGCTCTATTTTTTGTGTCCTAATGCTCTTGTCCCACTCATACTTAGTAATGAAGTTTCAAGAATATTATTGCTAAGACTGAGATTTTGCTTATGTACTAGCTCAGAGTAGAGTTTTTATAGTCTGACTTTTTACCAGTAAAAGGCTTAATTCCTTCTGTGGAACCACACTCTGCAAACTCTGATTTGCAACTTTCAATTCAGAATATATAACCATACTTGAACATTTTGATGGCTCAGTTGCTCTATGTGAACAAAATTCTTTGTTATTTTTTACTATTAGAGGCGATTTTTATATCTTCTTGGTGAGAAAACTTACTTCAAATATGAGCTTGATCTAAAGAGAGATTTTCTGTAAGTTTTGGCAGTACAATTCAACAGCTTTCTGCTACAGTTTTTGTCATTACTTTTAATCCATTTATAATGCATAAACATGTAGATTGTAACACTACATAATCTGGTATCTTAATTTACATAGGCCACCTCAGTTTAGTTCAGTTCAGTCTCTCAGTTGTGTCTGACTCTTTGCAACCCAATGAACCACAGCATGCCAGACCTCCCTGTCCATCACCAGTTTCCAGAGTTTACCAAACCTCATGTCCATTGAGTCGGTGACACCATCCAACCATCTCACCCTCTGTCATCCCCTTCTCCTCCTGCCCTCAATCTTTCCCAGCATCAGGGTCTTTTCAAATGAGTCAGCTCTTCCTATCAGGTCCCCAAAGTATTGGAGTTTCAACTTCAACATCAGTCCTTCCAATGAACACCCAGGACTAATCTCCTTTAGGGTGGACTGATTGGATCTCATTGCAGTCCAGGGGACTCTCAAGAGTCTTCTCCAACACCACAGTTCAAAAGCATCAATTCTTCAGTGCTCAGCTTTCTTTATAGTCCAACTCTCACATCCATACATGAGTACTGGGAAAACCATAGCCT
>SJYT01040344.1:12666-27828 GCA_006410635.1 Cephalophus harveyi
CAAAGAAATCCCAGGGTTGATCTCCTTCAGAATGGACTGGTTGGATCTCCTTGCAGTCCAAGGGACTCTCAAAAGTCTTCTCCAACACCACAGTTCAAAAGCATCAATTCTTTGGCACTCAGCCTTCTTCACAGTCCAGCTCTCACATCCATACATGACCACAGGAAAAACCATAGCCTTGACTAGACGGACCTTAGTCGGCAAAGTAATGTCTCTGCTTTTGAAAATATAGGGCAGAAATCAAAAGGAAGAAAGAGTTCAACCCTGAAGCCTGGGAAAAGAAGACCTCAAACACAATAAGTTGAAAATGAATAATGAAAAGGCAGAAAAATACTACACAAATGAAGGAACAAACTAGAAACACAGAAATTCAAGTAAATGTAGATGAAATAGGCAAACTAACTGAAAAAGAATTCAGAATAATAATAGTAAAGATTATCAAAAACCTTGAAAACAGAATGGAGAAAATGCAAGAATCAATTAACAGAGACCTAGAAGAAATAAAAAATAAACATACAAACAACACAATTACTGAAATTAAAAATACTCTATAAGAAATCAACAGCAGAATCTGAAGCAGAAGAATGAATCAGTGAGCTGGAAGATAAAATGGTGGAAATAACTTCTGTAGAGCAGAATGAACTAAAAAGAATAAAAAGAACTGAGGATAGTCTCAGAGACCTCTGGGACAATATCAAATGCACCAACATTCGAATTATAGGGGTCCCAGAAGAAGAGAAAAAGAAAAGGTATGAGAAAAATTTTGAAGAGATTATAGTTAAAAATTTCCCCAACATGGAAAAGGAAATAGTTAAGTTCAAGAGGTGCAAAGAGTCCCATTCAGGATAAACCCAAGGAAAAACATGCCAAGACACATACTAATCAAACTAACAAAGACCAAACACACAAAAAAAAGAATATTAAAAGCAGCAAAGGAAAAGCAACAAGTAACATCCAAGGGAAACTCCATACGTTTAACAGCTGATCTTTCAGCAGAAACTCTGCAAGCCAGAAGGAATGGCAGGATATATTTAAAGTCCTGAAAGGGAACGATTACTGTACCCAGCAAGGATCTCATTCAAAATTGATGGAGAAATAAGAAGCTTTTCAGACAAGCAAAAGTTAAGAGAATTCCGTACCATCAAACCAGCTTTACAACAAACATTAAAGGGACTTATGTTAAGAAATACAAGAGAAAAAGATCTACAAAATCAACCCCAAACAATTAAGAAAATGGCAATAGGAACATATATATCAATAATTACTTTAAATATAAGTGGATTAAATGCTCCAACCAAAAGACAGACTGGCTGCATGGATACAAAAACAAGACCCATATATCTGTCTCTTATACACATCTAGATGTGTATAAGAGACAGGGGTGGAGCCATCACCATAGACTCTCTCTCCCCATAGGCCATCATGGGCAGCTGAACAATAGAGAGCCTGGCCCATCAAATGCCTGATACACTGAACTACAGAGTAGGACCCCACCCAGGGTGCCCCTTTAAGTCTCTGACCCGCCAATCTACAGAAAGGACCCCAGCCAAGGGGTGCCCCTCTATGTGCCTGATGCATGGAACAACAGAGAAGGACCCCAGGCAAGACCCCACACGAAAGACCCACTGTTCAAGTGGGCTCAACTACCTATTTACTCTTCCTCTCAGTAACCCCTCAAGATGAATGGAGGTTGTACGATCTCCCGGAAAGGAAACTGGACAGGCTAAGCAGTTGAGAGAGAGAGTTAACTCAAAAATTCCTTGAGGTCTGGGCGGAAGACAACCCACCCCAGGCTTGCAAAACAAATCCCACTGGTAATAGATCTCAACCGTGGTACAATTACGTCAGCACCCACCTTGGGACTGCCAGACCTTGCTAAGCCATTTACTCTTTACATGACTGAAAAGGACAAGGTGGCTATAAGAGTGTTGTCCCAGATTATGGGGACATGGGACAGACCAGTGACTTATGTCTAATCAGCTGGACAGTGTTGCCATGGGGTGGCCGGTATGCTTATGGGCAGTTGCTGCAGTTGCCTTACTGGTCCGAGAGGCAACCAAGCTGACTTTGGGCCAAGATTTGTTCATAAAAGTCTCACATGAGGTCAACACTCTCCTGCGAGGGGACCCCCATAAATAGCTATCAACACCCCGGATTACTCAATACCAGAGACTGTTACATGAGAACCCCCATGTTACTACTCAGCCTTGTCAGGCCCTGAACCTGGCCACTCTCTTCCGTGTGGGAGAAGGTGGGCCCTCACATGATTGCAAGGAAATATGCCAGCAGACCTGACTTGAGAGACCAGCCAATCCCGGACCCAGATTTGGTCCTGAACACCAATGGCACCAGCCTGGTGAAACAAGGACAGCGATTGGTGAGATATGCAATAGTCATGGAAGAAACCATCATGGAGGCTAGCTCTCTGCCATCACTCAGGTCCACTCAACAGGCCGAACTATATGCTCTAATCCAGGCCCTCCAGCTGTCAAAAGGTAAGAAGGAAAACATTTACTCAGATTCCGGGTATGGTTTTCCCACACTACAGGGCTCTGTTTAAGGAGAGAGGCCTTTGACAGCTAGTGAAAAAGATATTTAAAATAAGGAAGAAATTAAGGCCCTATTACATGCTGCCTGGAAACCAGAAAGGGCTGCAGTCATACACTGCTGAGGACGTCAAAAGGAAGATACCCCCTGGGCTCAGGGAACAGACTGGCAGATAAGACCGCTGAACCAGAAGCCGAGGGCTTGGGGGTGACAAGTGAAGTCCCTACTAAAGCTCTCATATTGGCGGAGCTACCTGAGCTAACGCTAGACTCTCCAAAATACACTGAAGCCCAAAAGCAACTAGGCAAAGCAGAAGGGGCCGTCAAGACTGAAAAGGGATGGTGGGAATTGCCAAGTGGCTAATTATTGGTACCAGAGGAGCTGGCACCCACTCTGGTAAGNGAAGTCCCTACTAAAGCTCTCATATTGGCGGAGCTACCTGAGCTAACGCTAGACTCTCCAAAATACACTGAAGCCCAAAAGCAACTAGGCAAAGCAGAAGGGGCCGTCAAGACTGAAAAGGGATGGTGGGAATTGCCAAGTGGCTAATTATTGGTACCAGAGGAGCTGGCACCCACTCTGGTAAGGCAAACAACCAAGCCACCCATCTGGCCATGATAAAGTGGAAGAGCTAATTTGAAAATATTTCTTGGTTCCCTGCCTCTCTTCCCTATGCAGGACAAAATCTCTGAACTGCACTGCCTGCTCACAGGTCAGTGCTGCCTCTCGGCACAGACAGAAACCTTCAGGGATTCAGGTAAAAGGCACGCTGCCCTTTGAACACCTGGCAGTGGACTTCACTGAAATGAAACCTCACCGACACTACCATTACCTGCTGGTCATGGTATATACGTTCTCGGCATGGGTAGAAGCTTTTCCTACCCGGATTGAAAGAGCATCAAAAGTAGCCTAAACCTTCAGGGATTCGTGTGAAAGGCACGCTGCCCTTTGAACACCTGGCAGTGGACTTCACTGAAATGAAACCTCACCGACACTACCATTACCTGCTGATCGTGGTATACACATCCTTGGGATGGGTAGAAGCTTTACCTACCTGGACTGAAAGAGCATCAAAAGTAGCCTGGTGCCTGCTTAGGGAGATAGCTCCCAGATTTGGATTTCCTACCAGCAGTGGATCGGACAATGGCCCGGCTTTTGTAGCTGATTTAGTATAACAAGTAAGCAAAACTTTAAACATCAAGTGGAAAGTACATACAGCATATAGGCCCCAGAGTCCTGGGATGGTGGAAGGAACCAACTGGACACTTAAAGAGACACTCTCCAAGTGGATCTTAGAGACTGAGTGTTCCTGGGTGGACTTGTTTCCGACGGCTCTGCTCAGACTCAGGATGACCCCACAGTCCCATGGCTCTTCTCCGTACACAACTGTGTATGGGAGCCCCCCTCCCATAATAAAACAGGTGTCAACAAATTTGCCCCAGGTGAGGGGCTGTCTCTTATACACATCTTCCCACAGCAGCCACCGCTCTTCCANTGACTCTGCTCAGACAGGATGACCCCATAGTCCCATGGCTCTTCTCTGTACACAATTTTCTATGGGACGCCCACTCCCATAATAAAACAGGTGTCAACAAACTTGCCCCAGAGAAGGGGCGATGAGGTTTCTCAGCAGATGGAACAACCGGGTAAGGTAATGAATCAGGTAACTAAGTTTGTACAAGAAAGGGTGCCGTTCCTCCTTGGGGAACAGATTTACAAATTTGTGCCTGGGGATCAGGTGTGGTCAAGGACTGGAAACACGGCTCCTTGGACCCACACTGGAAGGGGCCATATACTGTTGTTCTAATCAACCCTACTGCAGATGGTGATTGCAGCCATGAAATTAAAAGACGCTTACTCCTTGGAAGAAAAGTTATGACCAACCTAGATAGTAAAGCTGGTACAATTACATCAGCACCGCCTTGGGCCTGCCAGACCTTGCTAAGCCGTTTACTCTTTATGTGACTGAAAAAGACAAGGTGGCCTGGGAATGTTGTCCCAGATTATGGGGACATGGGACAGACCAGTGACTTATCTCTAATCAGATTGCCACTGGGTGGCCGGGATGCTCATGGGCAGTTGCTGCGGTTGCCTTACTGGTCTGGGAGGCAACCAAGCTGACTTTGGGCCAAGATTTGTTCATAAAAGTCCTGCATGAGGCCAACACTCTCCTGTGAGGGGACCCCCATAAATAGCTGTCAATATCCCATATTACTCAATACCAAGGACTGTTACGTGAGAACCCCCATGTTACTACTGAGCCTTGTCAGGTTCTGAATCTGGCCACTCTCTTTCGTGTGGGAGAAGGTGGGCCCTCACATGATTGCAAAGAAATATGCCAGCAGATCTGACTTGAGAGACCAGCCAATCCCGGACCCAGATTTGGTCCTGAACACCAATGGCACCAGCCTGTGAAACAGGGACAGTGATTGGCGGGATATGCAGTAGTCATGGAAGAAACCATCGTGGAGGCTAGCTCTCTGCCATCACTCTGGTCCGCTCAACAGGCCGAACTATATGCTCTAATCCAGGCCCTGCAGCTGTCAAAAGGTAAGAAGACAAACATTACACAGACTCCAGGTATGCTTTCCCACACTATAGGGCTCTGTATAAGGAGAGAGGCCTTTGACAGCTAGTGAAAAAGATATTAAAAATAAGGAAGAAATTAAGATCCTATTAGATGCTGCCTGGAAACCAGATTGGTTTGCAGTCATACACTGCTGAGGACGTCAAATAGAGGATACCCCCTGGACTCAGGGAACAGACTGGCAGATAAGACCGCTGAACCAGCAGCCGAGGGCTTGGGGGTGACAAGTGAAGCCCCTATTAAAGCTCTCATATTGGCGGAGCTAACTGAGCTAAGGCTAGACTCTTCAAAATACAATGAAGCCCAAAAGCAACTAGGCAAAGCAGAAGGGGCCATCAAAACTGAAAAGGGATGGTGGGAATTGCCAAGTGGCAAATTATTGGTACCGGAGGAGCTGGCACCCACTCTGGTAAGCCAAACACACCAAGCCACCCATCTGGCCATGATAAAGTGGAAGAGCTAATTTGAAAATATTTCTTGGTTCCCCGCCTCTCCTCCCTATGCAGGACAAAGTCTCAGAACAGCACTGCCTGCTCACAGGTCAATGCTGCCTCTCGGCACAGACAGAAACCTCCAGGGATTCAGGTAAAAGGCACGCTGCCTTTTGAACAGCTGGAAGTGGACTTCACTGAAATGAAACCTCACCGACACTACCATTACCTGCTGGTCATAGTATGTACATTCTCGGGATGGGTAGAAGCTTTTCCTACCTGGAGTGAAAGAGCATCAAAAGTAGCCTGGTGCCTGCTTAGGCAGATAGTTCCCAGATTTGGATTTCCTACCAGTATTGGATCGGACAATGGCCCGGCTTTCATAGCTGAGTTAGTATAACAAGTAAGCAAAACTTTAACTATCAGGTGGAAATTACATACAGCATATAGGCCCCAGAGTCCTGGGATGGTGGAAGGAACCAACTGGACACTTAAAGAGACACTCTCCAAGTGGATCTTAGAGACTGAGTGTTCCTGGGTGGACTTGTTTCCGACGGCTCTGCTCAGACTCAGGATGACCCCACAGTCCCATGGCTCTTCTCCGTACACAACTGTGTATGGGAGCCCCCCTCCCATAATAAAACAGGTGTCAACAAACTTGCCCCAGGTGAGGGGCGATGAGGTTTCACAGCAGATGGAACACCTGGGTAAGGTAATAAATCAGGTAACTAACTTTATACAAGAAAGGGTGCCATTCCTCCTTTGGCAACAGATTCACAGATTTGTGCCCGGGGATCAGGTGTGGTCAAGGACTGGAAACACGACTCCCCTGCCCCACATTGGAAGGGTCCATATACTGTTGTTCTAACCAGCCCTACTGCAGTTAAAGTTGCAGGTGTCACTCCCTGGATCCAGCACATGAGAGTGAAGAGAACATATCACGCAGACCCGGAGGACACTGAGCCGGCTA
The DNA here is from genome assembly GCA_006410635.1 of Cephalophus harveyi. Taxonomy (NCBI): domain Eukaryota; kingdom Metazoa; phylum Chordata; class Mammalia; order Artiodactyla; family Bovidae; genus Cephalophus; species Cephalophus harveyi. The sequence continues at coordinate 19,202 of SJYT01040344.1, forward strand.
CACAACAGGACCCCACTGATCCCCATGAAACCAAGATCATCTTAAAAAGAAACAGAGATGAAGCTCTATAATCAACTGCTACTACAAGGACTTGCTGGTATCATCTTGAGACTAACCATAGTTTCAGTACAAATAGGGCCCTGTGCTATAATTAAAGTTGAATGTTGTGTATATATTCCTGATTTATCTGGCTATATATCAGCCACCCCAGATGACATGAAAGGTCAGGTAAAAGTTATGTCTGATGATAATCTTCCTTTGTGGACTTTGGTCCTATCTGGGGTGAAGGGTATTTGGTAGAAAACTATATTTACCATTGTTATAGTTGTCTTGATAGTTCTGCTTTGTGCACCCTTTATTTTACAATATACTATGAACTTTGTAAAACAAATGCTGATGTCGTTCTCCCAAATTGGAGGTCGGAGAGTCAGGAGGCAATATATCCCTATGAATGACGCTCATACTATGGGTTAAGAGCATCAAGAGGTGGCAATGAAGAAGGAAACAGACAGAACAGACTCCATCTTGCAAGCAGGACTCCATCTTGGGCCGGACTGTGGACTTTGAGCTAGATGCCCAGTATCTATGGAAACGACATACCAACTGGAGTCTAGTGGTTTTCCCTACTTTCTTCAATTTGAGTCTGAATTTGGCAATAAGGAGTTCATGATCTGAGCCACAGTCAGCTCCCGGCCTTGTTTTTGTTGACTGTATAGAGCTTCTCCATCTTTGGCTGCATAGAATATAATCAATCTGATTTCGGTTTGACCATCTGCTGATGTCCATGTGTAGAGTCTTCTCTTGTGTTGTTGGAAGAGAGTGTTTGCTATGACCAGTGCATTTCTTGGCAAAACTCTATTAGTCTTTGCCCTGCTTCATTCCGCATTCCAAGGCCAAATTTGCCTGTACTCCAGGTGTTTCTTGACTTCCTACTTTTGCATTCCAGTCCCCTATAATGCAAAGGACATCTTCTTTGGGTCTCAGATGGTGATAAATGCAGCCTTTGTGTCTCTAGCCTACCCTGAAAATGTCAGATGGGGGGATTCCAAGTGACTCATGAATTTGTATACACCCCTGAATGCCCGGTACCTTTGTTAGGAAGACACTTGCTGTCTAAATTGGGGGCACAAGTCACCTTTCCCCACACGAAAGACCCACTGTTCAAGTGGGCTCAACTACCTATTTACTCTTCCTCTCAGTAACCCCTCAAGATGAATGAAGGTTGCACGATCTCCTGGAAAGGAAACTGGACAGGCTAAGCAGTCGAGAGAGAGAGTTAAGTCAACAATTCCTTGAGGTCTGGGCGGAAGACAACCCACCCCAGGCTTGCAAAACAAATCCCACTGGTAATAGAACTCAACCGTGGTACAATTACATCAGCACCCACCTTGGGACTGCCAGACCTTGCTAAGCCATTTACTCTTTACATGACTGAAAAGGACAAGGTGGCTATAGGAGTGTTGTCCCAGATTATGGGGACATAGTACAGACCAGTGTCTTATCTCTAATCAGCTGGACAGTGTTGCCATGGGGTGGCCGGTATGCTTATGGGCAGTTGCTGTGGTTGCCTTACTGGTCCGAGAGGCAACCAAGCTGACTTTGGGCCAAGATTTGTTCATAAAAGTCTCACATGAGGTCAACACTCTCCTGCGAGGGGACCCCCATAAATAGCTGTCAACATTCCAGATTACTCAATACCAGGGACTGTTACATGAGAACACCCATGTTACTATTGAGCCTTTTCAGATTCTGAATCTGGCCACTCTCTTCCTTGTGGGAGAAGGTGGGCCCTCACATGATTGCAAGGAAATATGCCAGCAGACCTGACTTGAGAGACCAACCAATCAGTCAACATTCCAGATTACTCAATACCAGGGACTGTTACATGAGAACACCCATGTTACTATTGAGCCTTTTCAGATTCTGAATCTGGCCACTCTCTTCCTTGTGGGAGAAGGTGGGCCCTCACATGATTGCAAGGAAATATGCCAGCAGACCTGACTTGAGAGACCAACCAATCCCGGATCCAGATTTGGTCCTGAACACCAATGGCACCAGCCTGGTGAAACAAGGACAGTGATTGGTGGGATATGCAATAGTCATGGAAGAAACCATCATGGAGGCTAGCTCTCTGCCATCACTCAGGTCCGCTCAACAGGCCGAACTATATGCTCTAATCCAGGCCCTCCAGCTGTCAAATGGTAAGAAGGAAAACATTTACACAGATTCTGGGTATGGTTTTCCCACACTACAGGGCTCTGTTTAAGGAGAGAGGCCTTTGACAGCTAGTGAAAAACATATTTAAAATAAGGAAGAAATTAAGGCCCTATTACATGCTGCCTGGAAACCAGAAAGGGCTGCAGTCATACACTGCTGAGGACGTCAAAAGGAAGATACCCCCTGGGCTCAGGGAACAGACTGGCAGATAAGACCGCTGAACCAGAAGCCGAGGGCTTGGGGGTGACAAGTGAAGTCCCTACTAAAGCTCTCACATTGGCGGAGCTACCTGAGCTAACGCTAGACTCTCCAAAATACACTGAAGCCCAAAAGCAACTAGGCAAAGCAGAAGGGGCCGTCAAGACTGAAAAGGGATGGTGGGAATTGCCAAGTGGCAAATTATTGGTACCAGAGGAGCTGGCACCCACTCTGGTAAGCCAAACACACCAAGCCACCCATCTGGTCATGATAAACTGGAAGAGGTAATTTGAAAATATTTCTTGGTTCCCCGCCTCTCTTCCCTATGCAGGACAAAATCTCTGAACTACACTGCCTGCTCACAGGTCAATGCTGCCTCTCGGCACAGACAGAAACCTCCAGGGATTCGTGTAAAAGGCACGCTGCCCTTTGAACACATGGAAGTGGACTTCACTGAAATGAAACCTCACCGACACTACCATTAACTGCTGGTCATGGTATATACGTTCTCGGCATGGGTAGAAAGCACTGCCTGCTCACAGGTCAATGCTGCCTCTCGGCACAGACAGAAACCTCCAGGGATTCAGGTAAAAGGCACGCTGCCTTTTGAACAGCTGGAAGTGGACTTCACTGAAATGAAACCTCACCGACACTACCATTACCTGCTGGTCATAGTATGTACATTCTCGGGATGGGTAGAAGCTTTTCCTACCTGGAGTGAAAGAGCATCAAAAGTAGCCTGGTGCCTGCTTAGGCAGATAGTTCCCAGATTTGGATTTCCTACCAGTATTGGATCGGACAATGGCCCGGCTTTCATAGCTGAGTTAGTATAACAAGTAAGCAAAACTTTAACTATCAGGTGGAAATTACATACAGCATATAGGCCTCAGAGTCCTGGGATGGTGGAAGGAACCAACTGGAAACTTAAAGAGACACTCTCCAAGTGGATCTTAGAGACTGAGTGTTCCTGGGTGGACTTGTTTCCGACGGCTCTGCTCAGACTCAGGATGACCCCACAGTCCCATGGCTCTTCTCCGTACACAACTGTGTATGGGAGCCCCCCTCCCATAATAAAACAGGTGTCAACAAATTTGCCCCAGGTGAGGGGCGATGAGGTTTCACAGCAGATGGAACACCTGGGTAAGGTAATAAATCAGGTAACTAACTTTATACAAGAAAGGGTGCCATTCCTCCTTTGGCAACAGATTCACAGGTTTGTGCCCGGGGATCAGGTGTGGTCAAGGACTGGAAACACGACTCCCCTGCCCCACATTGGAAGGGTCCATATACTGTTGTTCTAACCAGCCCTACTGCAGTTAAAGGTGCGGGTGTCACTCCCTGGATCCACCACATGAGGGTGAAGAGAGCATACCACACACACCCGGAAGATGCCAAGTGGACTACACAGCAGGGCCCCACTGATCCCCGTGAAACCAAGATCATCTTAAAGAAGAAAAAGTGATGACGCTCTACAATCAACTGCTGCTACCAGGACTTGCTGCTATCATCTTGAGACTAAACATAGTTTCAGTACAAAGAGGGACCTGTGCTATGATTCAAGTTGAATGTCATATATATATTCCTGATTTATCTGGCTATATATCAGCCACCCTACATGACATGAAAGGTCAGGCAAAAGTTATGTCTGATGATAATCTTCCTTTTTGGACTTCAGTCCTATCTTAGGTGAAGGGTGTTTGGTGGAAAACTATATAAACCATTGTTATAGTTGCCTTGATAGCTCTGCTTTGTGGACCCTTTATTTTACAATGTATTATGAACTTTGTAACATGAAGGTTGATGGCATTCTCCCAAATTGGAGGTCGGAGAGTCAGGATGCAACATATCCCTATGAATGATGCTCATACTATGAGTTAAGAGTATCAAGAGCGGGGAATGAAGGAGGAAACAGACAGAACAGGCTCTATCTTGAAAGCAGGACTCCATCTTGGGTCAGACTGTGGACTTTGAGCTAGACACCCAGTATCTATGGAAATGACATACCAAATGGAAAACCAGGCCCCCTGGATGGAAGAGCACCATGGCTCGTACCTAGACTCTCTGTTGCCTAAAAGAATACCCTAATTATCTGTGTAAGTGAATAGAATCATAAATTTTATTATGCTTATTGGGGTATGACCACAGGCCTATTGATAAGTGTCCATTGTTAACTACCTAGGCTTAAGACATATGAATTACAGGTTAACTTTGATTGTATCTTTCTTTTCCTTTGTTCAGACTAGTTTCAGGGAATTTGGGGAAGTGGGCTTGGGCACGTACACTTAGGGTATATAAGGTTTTCAGAAAAACTGGTCAGGGTCCTTGGCTAAGAGGAGACTCTGCTTTGGGCCCACCAGTGTAATAACCCGCACTCCACTATCTGCATTGTTCTTCTGAGTGAGTTTGTTTCCCAGAACGCGTAGCTACAACAATGGCACAGAAGTAAAGAATCTGCCTGCCAATGCAGGGGACACAAGAAACTCAGGCTTGATCCCTGAGTCAGGAAGATCCCTTGGAATAGGAAAGGGCAACCCAACTCCACTATCATAGCTTTTAAATTCCATGGACAGAGGAGCATGGCAGGCCACAGTTCATGGGGTCACAAAGTCATATACGTACACGATTGGGAAACTGACTGTTAAAGACTGCTAGGCTGTAAATCCTGCCTCACCTACTTACTAACTTTGCAAGTTTAGTTAATTATTTTACTCTCTGTGCCTCAGTTTCTTTTTCCCCTAATATAATAATAGTAAACGTTCCTAGGATTGATAAGTAGTAAATGGATTAATACATATATATTAATACATAAAAGTATACATATAAAAGACTTCAGTTCAGTTCAGTTGCTCAGACATGTCTAACTCTTCGCAACCCCATGAACTGCAGCACGCCAGGCTTCCCTGTCCATCACCAACTCCCAGACCTTGCATAAACTCAGGTCCAACGAGTCAATGATTCCAACCAACCATCTCATCCTGTTTACCCCTTCTCCTCCTGCCTTAAATCTTGCCCAGCCTCAGGGTCTTTTCCAATGACTCAGTTCTTCACATCAGATGGCCAAAGTATTGGAGCTTCCGTGTCAGCATCAGTCCTTCCAATGATTATTCAGGACTGATTTCCTTAGGACAGACTGGTTGGATCTCCTTGCAGTCCAAGGGACTCTCAAGAGTCTTCTCCAACACCACAGTTCAAAAGTATCAATTCTTTGGTGCTCAGTTTTCTTTATGATCGAACTTTCACATCCATACATGACCATTGGAAAAGCCATAACTTTGACAAGACAGACCTTTGTCAGTATAGTAATGTTGCAGGAAGAGGGACTTCTTCTAGGGCCAGAAACTGAGCTCTTGTCTAACACTCAGAAATGAATTGCCTGAGGAGGCACATGTGCTGACAAAGCAAGAGATTTTATTAGGAAAGGGCACCCATGTGGAGAGCAGTAGGGTAAGAGAACCCAGGAGAATTGCTCTGTCACGTGGCTTGTAGTCTCGGGTTTTAGGGTAATGGATATTAGTTTCCGGGTTGTCTTTGGCTGATCCTTTTTATACAGAGTCTTTCCTGGTGGTGCACTCATCCCCCAGTGAAGATGGATGTTAGTGAGAGGGATTCTGGGAAGTGGACAGACATGCGGTGTCTCCTTTTGACCTTTCCCAAACTCTTCTGGTTGGTGGTGGCTTATTGGTTCCATATTCCTAACCAGTACCTCCTGTCATAAAACCACTCATGCGAATGGTTACTAAAGGGCCTGGCCAGGGTGGGCTTTTTCAGTCAGTGTGCTTCTTCTAACAGCTCCCCCCTGAGAGACTTCGTACTCAAGATACTTTTTGGGAATTGGGGCAGAAGTCTCTTTTTTCTGTAACTTCTTCCTGCTGTGCATGGGCATAGGCCTGCCTACTAGAGGAGAAGTCTCTCTCTATCTGATCTAAGTCAAGGTATTTTTTGCCAGAAACCAGCATTCACCCTTGTAATAACAGCAATTTAGTTTGAAACTGTTGGCCCCTCTCAGAGATGACATAGACAGTGGCCAAACTGGAGACCTAATAGGATGGTCATCTCTGGTCCCCCAAACAGAAGGCAACATTTGGGGTGAGGGTTGCAGGGTTTGTGACCTCTTTGATTGGTTGGTGGTGAGGCAACAGAACTGTGTTCCAGGAATCTTGTGTTCAAACTGAAGTTACCGTCTTCCACCTGGGTGGGGGCTCCAGTTCTGTAGAACTCAAAAACATTGTTATGCATATTTCTTTGAGTAGGAACCAGGACCCTGTCTGGAGGCTGTACCAACCTTTGATTGTTTTTTTTTTTTTTTTTTTTTTTCTGTATCCCCTGTCTTCCCTTATTAGCAATTGTTTGAATTCACCCTTTGGAATTCAGAGAAGGTCAAGGATGCTGAATGAAGCCTATATCTTACAGACAAGAAATGGAGAACACAGAACAGATCTGTACTCCAGAGCCCCACAGAGTCCTGCTCAGTTTTAATTTAGGGAACTGGGCAACTATGACTGTGATAACTTCTGGTCAAAATGGGGCATAGGACTGCCTCAGCTTGGAGAAGAGACATTGAACTGGAAGTATTCCTGAGTTCCAAGTCCTATATCTGAGCCTTGTATGATTAAAATCTCAATCCCTTGGTCTGCCATTTTGTTGTAACAGACCCAATTAGAAGTAGCTCAAGGAGGGATAACTGGAATTTTAATAGACAAAATAAATCTCATTTCTTTTTAGAAGAATAGGCCTGAAACTCAATCTGGACCTGGCACTTCAGGGAGACTTGTAGCCACGTAGCCGGTTGCCTAGTTTTATAAAAAGTAAGGTTGCAGTTACTAGCTTCCAGCAGACATTGTTTTGAGAATGGTGGCATCTAAGCCTGACACGACTCAGAAAACTCAAGTGTTTAGCAATACAAGGTCTAATCTGAAATTACACCATAGTGTCACCTAGTTATTTTCCAGGATATCTGAACCATAGCTACATTTTGACTTTTTAATGTAAAATTTTCCTTAAAGGCCAAAGCAGATGTCACCATTGATGACGTCAGTGTTTCTCTAGGTATGAGAAGATGTAAGAATTGGAACTCATAAAATCTTTTCTTGAAAAGATCTAACTATCTGAAGGCCTGTTCTGCCAGGTTGCCTCAGAGCACAAAGTGCCTCATTCCTGATTTCCACCCTGAATTCCTTTCAGGGGCGTTGAAGGTCAGCAGTTGCAGTGGCCATGACTTAATCTTTGTAGGCATAGATGGCAAGTGTCAGTTTTCAGTTGGCCGAGCCCCTTTTTGCTCATAAACTTTACCATGATTTTGAAGGGGGCATTTCATGACCATTTTATCTCATGGTGCTGAGAATGTCCATTCTCAGGTTTGGCAAAGCTTTTGTTGATAGGCCACTCAATGTGCTGTTACTGGACTAGGCCATAAAACAGTATCCAAAATTTTCTGGACCACCTTTCTTACAAGCCTCTTGGTCCAGGAAAATATTTCCTCTTGCTGCTTCTTCTCCTATCTAGAGTTACACTATTACCATCATTGATCTCATATGGGACTACATATTATTTTATTAGAGGCCTCAGGCACACATTTGGCACTGTAAGAAACAGCAAATTTGTAAAACAGGTGAAATACAAATAACATAGCCAGCAGTATTAGTAAAGTCACAAGTAAGACTTAAGAGCTTTCATTAGATGTAGCCCAGGATATCTCAGGTCACCTGACTTAGTCTACTCTGTAGAATCTTTATCTTACAGGGAAATTATATATTGGCACCACAGTCTACAAGGCACATAGCCCAGTTTTCTAGTGTTACTAGACTGATTATCTTTAGTATGATTTAATTGTTTCCAACACAGTTCAGAGGATATCTCAGGTCACCTGACTTAGTCTACTCTGTAGAATCTTTATCTTACAGGGAAATTATATATTGGCACCACAGTCTACAAGGCACATAGCCCAGTTTTCTAGTGTTACTAGACTGATTATCTTTAGTATGATTTAATTGTTTCCAACACAGTTCAGTTCAGTCACTCAGTCATGTCCGACTCTGCGACCCCATGAATTGTAGCACATCAGGCCTCCCTGTCCATCACCAACTCCCGGATTTCACTCAAACTCATGTCCATCTAGTCAGTGATGCCATTCAGGCATCTCATCCTCTGTCATCCCCTTCTCCTCCTGCCCCCAATCCCTCCCAACATCAGAGTCTTTTACAATGAGTCAACTC